>JAMKCH010026900.1:0-35712 GCA_023653785.1 Ophioderma brevispina
TGTGCCACTAGATAGATATGTGCAAATTCAATCTACCCTAGAAGAAATTTGCAATTTTCTCCTCTCCTTAAACAGACCAAAAGTACAACACAGTGGTTTGTAGGGCACGCGTGAATACAGCTATTCGCCCATAACATCAACATGCAACATCCGAATTAGCTGAAATTGTTTGAATACTTTTTCTTGAGGACATAAAGTGATCATAAACAAATAAAATGTGATAGTAATCACAAAATGCATCTTTCATTGTACAATATTAATATATTCACACAATACCTGTTATTTGCTGTTTTACTGTATAGATGCCCCAGATTAGCCATTGACATGGTCCACCAAATATTGGCAAAAGTGGATTAAGTAAGCAGTGTCTATATAGACAAAACATAAATCCTCTTGGATCATTTCATTAAATATATATTTTTTTTTGCAAAGTGATTTACCTTTAATCTAATGAATGTCCACTGGCCATGTCGAAAGTAGAATCCATGGTGAAAGTCTGGCATCATTGCTAAAACTTACATCATTTTAGAATGCCCGGTGGGTAGGGTGGGGTGTAGGTGGGGGTAGGGTGGGTGGGGGTACTAAACAACAAATGACTATACAGGACGTGCGTACAATATGGGTCTCATTTCAAGCCTTCCGGTATACGAATGAACCCTTTTTCCATGCCAGTTTTGGTATACAATAGGGACTTTTTTTCAAAATGAATCTAAAATTAGTCTAATTTCCTTTTTCCTCATCGAAGCCAAAATTTTCCAATTCTAAAAGAAACCAAAAATTCTTTAGAAAAAAAAATGGTAAATTTGTGTGTTTAAATTCTACCTAAAACGCAACTACTCTGGTAATAGCTATGGATCGCCTTTCAGCAAAAATTGGTATAGACATGGATCCTACCTTTAGACTCTCAAGAATAGCGTCCCTACCCAAGAACCCCCATTTTAGATGCATTTTTTTCCATTTTTTTTCTCATTCACACAAAGATAACACAATTTTTTTAAGTTCATTTCTAATATGTTACCTTTTGGCTTCAAATTCTAAGAATTTCATCTGTTGTTGGGTTTCTTCTGATAATGCAGTTGCTGCACGGCTGGATTGTTGACAGTTAACATTGCGATTGTGATCATTTACTGAAATGTAAACAGCACAAGACCAATAAAATGCTGGGTTAATTCAAATCTATGATGCCTCCTCATTTCAATTTTAGAAGTTTTTAGCTGTGACCCTGTTATATTAGCATGATGCTCTTGTATGCTAGTGCTGGAATCCAGTTCGTTTGGTGGTTCTTGAATTGTTAATTGAATGTACAACCATGCAAACACTTCATGTCTTGTACAAAGGTGTACTCATTGAGATGCAATCAGCAATTGGTCTGAGGGATTCACACCAGTAAATAATTTGAGAACAGGTAAGTCCGCCCCCACTGCAAAGAGGTTGGTTTTTTTTGGTGACCCTCGCCTAAGTATCCCTAAACCTGAAGAGAAGTTGCGAGACCAGGGTTGCAAATCATGGTTCTATCAATATAAGTATAAACTTCTGTTGAATAATCAAAAAAAGGTTGTCCTTGAATTTTATTTTGATCCGACAACCCAATTTTAAAAAAACCGCATTCTTACAGGGAACACCATGGACCTGAAAAAGTGCTCTGACCTTCAGGGTCCCGTTGCATGCTAGTCTTCACGTCAGTAGCTCAGACATTTTGGGGCCTAACTACCCAAATTTCATGATTGATTGTGTAGGAGATATGATGACTTTCAAGCATAATGTTAGCTTTAAGGTCTGAATGTTCCATTGAGGATAAAATGAGTTTCATCTCTGGCCATTTGAACAGGAACGAATGGGGACCAGTATGTAGTGTGTGAAACCTGAGAGGGCCTTTTGGTGGATTCCGAATCAAGCATTGCTCTTGTTTGTTTGTTGACATTCCTACTAAAGTGGTTTTGTTTATTCAAGAAAGTAATCTTTGGAAAGGAAGCACCACATGCATGTGGACCCATTGACTTTTTTACTCCCTGGGTTACTAAGGAATACTTTGAGCTATATATTACATTAGATTTATATAGCAGTTAAAACATTTGACCCCCCATAGTAACTTTACCCCTCTCATGGGGCCACTCGCAGCAGCGGGACTCCAGTAGACATTCATATTTGCAAGTTATATTTTTATCTGAATTTTCCTGTGTTCAGATATTGGTACCTCGTTCGTTTGATCAAACCCTTCTGGGCTGATGTATAAAAGTGGGGAGGATGAGGCTGTCAATCGCATCACCCACCTTTAAGCAAACAAAATTGAGATTTTGGTATTGGAAGAAAGTTCATTTTTTTATCATTACCCCAGTAATATTTTAGGCCCAGGAAATGTTTCCTTTTGATGTTATGAACAAAATATCTCCAAATGTGGTATACCACATTTATTATCACACATCACACATGTAACTGATTTGCCATGTATGTTTTCATAATAGTTCCTTTCAAAGTATGTTTTTCTTTGTTTTTTTATGTCTATGACCATTTTTTTTCAGTTCATAGAAATTGAGAAGAATTTGTTCTAACCATTTTTCATTAAAGACTGACTCTGAGATTTTGAAATATATTTTGTTTATAAATGATAAATAGGTCAACTAGAACTAAAGATAGTCACCTAAATGGCTGAATTCCAAAAATTGAGGTGAAACAAATTTTTCGTTTTGATGTAGCAAACATTTATGTGTAGTATAGCAGCTGCTGCAGTACCGTAGGAATACTGTGTATACAAAATTTCCAGATTCCTTGGGAATTTTATTAGCAAAGTTATGACTTCTAATGGAAGACATCGATTTTAGCTTAGCTATTCAACACAGTGATTAGTTAATGTGGACAAGCATTATGGACATGCAAAAAACATGATTTTGTTAGAATTGAGGGCACCCTCATATGGAAATCTATTTACTGGGCAGTGTATGTTTACACCTCAGTTATTTTTTGCAGTTTTTTTCAGCCTGATGAAATTCAAATGCTTATATCTTTGTTTTTTCTGAATCCAATCAGACAGATTCCTAGTCGCAGTGATGGCATATCCTTACACGGAATGCTACCAGGTGGTCAATTATACGTTAATTGTAATTGTTTGAACTAAGCAAATGCAACAAAAACCATATGCGCGTACAATTAGATCAATGCAATTGGACCGGGCCAGACAGTCGTACATGTTATGCTACGCTCAAGTATGCTTAGTTCCAAAATGTCTAGAGAGTATAAGCATGAACACTGTGTTGACTTTCTCTTTATTTGTAATTTTCATATTAATTTTCTACATAGTTTTATCATTCATTCACTCCATTCTTAGTGCCCAGTTCTAAAAAGTCCAAAGAGTTCATTTTCACTCTAGCAAGCATTTTTGTTTTTTTCCTGCTGAGTGAACATTCACATGTATAATTTTGTTTTTCTGAGTCAGAACATACAGTTCCAAGTCCGCAGCCAGTGATGGCATATCCGCTCCATGCAATGCTACCAGTTCAATTATAGCTTCATTGCAATTGTTTGAACTAAGCATATATGCAACAAGAACATAGTTACAATTAGATCACACAAGTGGACTGGCCAGAACATGCGAGTACATGTTACCTTCGCTCAATATGCTTAGTTCCACGATTCTAATAGCATGCGTAAGAAGTTGCTTGACTTTCTCTTGTTGTAATTTTCATTATTATTAGCTTTATCATTAGGTACGTGTTTTCCTCCTTTGCGTTCACTCATTCTTAGTGCCCAGTTCTAAAAAAGTCCCAAGAGTTATTTTTTTTAATTTGGCACTCTATCAACATTTGTTATAATTATTAGTTATTATATTGATACAAACATACTAAAAATGTTAGAAGTGCGATCCTTGATGATTCAATTCCATTGTCAAATATACATTTGGCTTGTGAAGAGTTGTGCTTAAAAAATGGAGAATGAGGACAAAGTTCTGCTTCCATAGAATTTGTTTCCACCTGGTCCTTTAGCGCTTGTAACGACACTTCTCGCTACCGCTATGACTTTCCTCACTCTGCAAAATAAAAACAAGAGATAATATACACACTCTCGTTAGTACCAAAAGTATTACTGATCTGTACAATCACCTTCTTCGGACCAACATGGGTGTTTTACAAATGTGACCCCTCTTTCCTTGACACACTTATAAATTTTCGCATCCTTATTCATTAAACCACAGGTTTTTTTCAATTGTTTTCCAATTCATGGGTGTCCAGCGAAAAGTAGGGGCTTTTTTTAAACATCCATTATAACTAGGCAGTCCCCGGGTTTCGCGATCACCTTGCTTGAATGATCCTGATGACCCTTGTCATGACCTTGTCAAATTGTCGGCATCAACAATCGACCCCAACCCCAAGTTTCCATGTACATACCCACAGTTATCCCTATTTGATCTCCTTTGACCCTTGTGAATGACCCCTGATGACCGTTGATCCACTACCCAATACAAACTCGGTCCTTCTTGAAAGGCAAAGAGGCACCACCCCCACCAGTTTGAGGAACAATGGGACCCCCTGTCTCCGAGCAAAAAAAGATGCGGTCAGACAGAAGACACACTGACATACCACGCGGTATTAATATAATTGTTACTACATGGTTTATAAATGATTCAGTCAAGACTGTCTAGCTGCTATCTTTTATATAAATCTACTTTGTCTGAGCCAAAATTGTCAATTGTAAAGTTATCCTTCCTGAATAGGCCTACACTGGAAGGCCTGCGCCTCCTCCTGACATACAAGCTTTCTCATGAGGCTTTAACACGTGTAAGCTTACCTTCGAGTTGCTGGAACTGGGTAATAACCAAAAGATAACTTTCCAACATCCTTCCTGACTTCACTATCCATTGCTCCTGTTAAAAAAATGAAAACAAATAAACAACATGTGTATCAAAATGTTCAAAACAATCACAATATCAAGTAAGCTCATTAATATGCACAAATAATGACAACACAGTGCATGGGTTTACTTGCATTGCACAACTACCGCAATACCAAATTGGGGAGGCAGGGGGTTTGGCACCCCTGAGATAGAAGAGCCCTTTGACTGGGAAGGAAAAGCTTGAAAAAATCCTGCTAAATCACCCCTTTTTCCTGCTCATCAGTTAATTTTTCACCTTGAACTTGAAATCGCTTCAAAACCCACTCCAAACCAGGAAAATCTGCATCAAGACCAGGAATTTTTCCCCCGACAAGTTACCCCTGCAGCGCCTGTTTATGCACATGCTTGACCGCCGGCAGTGTACACAATACCTCTCATTCACCACAGTAATCTTTTTCTCTAAAAGCAACAAGAGATACTGTGTGTGTATTTTGTATTGTAATGCAAATCATACGTTTTTCAGCGTTCTTCGCTCACTTTTATGTTTTGGTTTTAATAAACCCGAAAAATAAATAATAATAATAGTGCAAGAGAAATCTAAAAAATATGGAACTAAATTCATTAAACTTATAAATCGGGATAAGTGTGTACAATTCCATATAACCTGCTTTACTGTTGAAACAAACTACCTAAAAAAATGCAGTATTTGAAGGAAGTTGTCAAAAAAACATAATACCGTCTCCCCGCAAATAGACATACAAGCGATGACATCTCAAAATCTACAATAAACATCTGAATTGTTGTTTACAGAAACTAGCACAGAATAAAACAAGACAATAATGTTTTGTGTTTGATGTCAAACTGTATGTATCATAGGTGCACAATCACGCTTTAAAATTTGGGATATTCCCCGAGAAAGGCTTTTTTGATCCTCAGGTGGGAATTTGGATACATCACGTATCTCAATTAAAGATCAGATAAAGAAGTACTTAACTCATTGTCTTTAATACACGGATTTCAAGCCAACCACTTGCATGTTATGTTTGCATATCCATGCCAGTAACAAAAATACAAAATTGTTTTTTTAAATTTGATGTTTTTTCTATGTTTCGGATTAGGAAAATAGCTGCTAAATTATGGCCGGTAACATTGGAAAGCCCAACACCCACACACCCTATATTCCAATTTTAAATTGACATAGTATATATTATTGGCTAGTCCCTTGATTTCTATTCCATATTACCATAACAAGCCACATTTGAGCTTAATGCAGCATATCGGGGAAAGAAGTCAGCCAAATTATTTTGCCACATGAGAGTTAAGAAAAAAAAAGATTTCTAATAGCAAAACCATGTTTGATACATTTGGTTTGGGGTTGACCAAATTGGTACCGGCTTAAAAACACGCTGAAATCAGTTTCCTTCCAAGGTACAAGAAAACAGGATTTCAAACTGATATTATAAACAGAGAGAATTCTCTACTGATTTCCTGCAAACACATTCCTTACGATAACTGTGAATGAGGTCATCAACATCAGGTACTACATTGGTACAGTGATGAACACCATAGTCACAACTGAATGCCATCATGACACTATGCGATTAAAACTATCACAAGTATCGTAACAAACCTTTGATCATTATTGTACATTGCTTGATTTACACTACATAAATGCATGTGGAGTACTTGTAGACCAGACCCAAGCAGCTTTTTCCTGAAGTACATTTTGCTTTGCTGCCTTTTTTGGCAGCATCTCGAACGGGAAGCTATAATAATACATTATACAATACTATTTCCATTTTTAAATGACATTTCAAATCTTGTCAAAAGCATTTTTTTTTTTGAGTACCAAACTTTATGTATTGATGTCATGGGTCATTCCCCATCTTGCTGGATGGCAGAACTTTAAAGGAATATGAATAAAAATGATGTTTCCGGTAAAAAAAGGTCCCTCTCAGAAGACCACACATATTGTTTAAACTGGCATTTTATTTTTTTTTTAGGTTTTGAAACTTCTTTAGGTGTCTAAGTAAAAATGGTAGAAAGGAAATGTAAAGTATGCGCCCTTACTCTTACTACTCCTGGCATTTTTTTTTTGTTGAAAAGTTCAACTGTCATACATCTTCTTTATCATCCCTTGCATCCTGCAGTCCCGCCACCAAAATGTTAGATATGGGGGACAAGGGGATTTCCCAGTCATCTCTCCCACTCCAATTGCAGGGATGGGGCACATGGGATTCCCCGAGTCCGTCTCTCTCACCCCAATTGCAGGGATGGGGCACAGGGGATTTCCCAGAGTCGATCTCTCCCACCCCAATTGCAGGGATGGGGTACAGGGGATTTCCCAGAGTCATCTCTCCCACTCCAATTGCATGGATGGGGCACAGGGGATTTCCCATAGTCACTCTCTCCCACCCACCCAATTGTCAGGTATGGGTACCAGGGGATTTCCCAGAGTCATCCTCTCCCCACCCGCCAATTTTTGCATAGGATGGGTACAGGTGATTTCCCAGAGTCATCTCTCCCACTCCAATTGCAGGATGGGGGCACAGGGGATTTCCCATTCTCGTCTCTCCCACCACCCCAATTGCAGGGATGGGGCCCAAGGGATTTTCCCAGGAGTCATCTTTTCCAACCACAATTGCAGGATGGGGCTCAGGGTAATTTCCCAAGTCATCTCTCCCACCCCAATTGCAGGGATGGGGTACAGGGGATTTCGCAGAGACTTTCTCCCACGCCCAATTGGCAGGGATGGGGCTCATGGGATTTTTCCGCAAGTCTTCTCACTCCATTTGAGGGATGGGGCAGCCGGGGATTTCCCAGATTCGTCTCTCCCACCCCAATTGCGGGATGGGGCACAATGACTTCCCAGAGTCATCTTTCCCCACCCCAATTGCAGGGATGGGGCACAGGGGATGTTCCACAGTTGCTCTCTCACCACGTCTCTCTCATCTCCCTCACCCAATTGGCAGGGTGTGGCACAGGGATTCCCAGAGTCCTTTCTCTCCCACTTCATAGAAGGGATGGGGCACATGGGATTTCCCAGAGTCGTCTCTCTCACCCCAATTGCAGGGATGGGGCACAGGGGATTTCTTTCCTCAGAGTCATCTCTCCCACCCCAAATGCAGGGATGGGGCACAGGGGATCCCAGAGTCATCTCTCCCACCCCAATTGCAGGGATGGGGTACAGGGGATTTCCCAAGTCATCTCTCCCACTCCAATGTCAGGGATGGGGCACAGGGGATTTCCCGGTCCCGTCTCCCACCCCAATTGCAGGATGGGGGGCACAAGGATTTCCCAGAGTCATCTTTCCACCCCAATTGCAGGGATGGGGCTCAGGGTATTTCCCAGAGTCATCCTCTCCCACCCCCCAATTGCAAGGTGATGGGGTACAGGGGATTTCCCAGAGAACATCTCTCCCACCCCAAATGCAGGGATGGGGCACATGGGATTTCACGCAGAGTCATAGTCACTCCAATTGAGGGATGGGGCACAGGGGATTTCCCAAGTCTTCTCCCGACCCCAATTGCAGGATGGGGCACAAGGGATTTTTCCCAGGTCTCTTCCCCACCCCATTGCAGGGATGGGGCACAGGGGATTTCCCACAGTTGTCTCTCTCACGCCAATTGCAGGGTGGGGCACAGGGGATTTCCCGTTTCCCAGAGCATCTCGGCCCACCGCCATTCAAAAAAAAAAACGAGAGCATCAGATGCTGTGCTTACTCCAGAGGTGTGGCGTTGAGGTGTGTGGCAATGAGGGGGAAACAAACCAATTAATTGACAATTCCCATATCCTAACCGTCCCTTAACTGCAATTTTTTTTTTTTTCGCACTTTCAAAAATCACGGAGCGGACCCGTTTTGGTTTTTGGGGAAATTGCCCCTAGATCTACAAGACAAATAACGCTAACCTCCCTTTTTTGCGGTGATTACGTCATGGGGGGGTTGGTAGTCTTGTTTCCTAAAAAGGATGTTTGGGATATAGCCTATAGCCAGTGAAATTTGTTCTTTGTTAAGGCCAAAACAAAAAATCACGTAGATTGTTTCCCAGTAGTAGTCCAAAAACCTAAATGTAAAATCACTTTATTTTTAATTTAAAAAAAAATTGAAAAGGGCTTCCCAGAAATTGCTCAAATGGGCAAATGACAAGTCAAGACAGTTGCAAACCATACTTGATTGTCCAATTATTAGTTTTGTTATAAAACAAAAATATTGATTTTTGTTAATTTCTTTCCATGTTCTTATATTATTCAAATTTGAACCCATTCTATCATCTGTTTTTGTCTTACCATGCAAATCTCCTCAGTAAATAAAAGAAAACAACAAAATATCAGTAAAAAATGGCTCCAAATTAAATGCATGTGGCCTACTACTGGCATCAAATTTGAATCCCCTGCTGACGCCACTATCCAACCATCAACACTGGCTCCACCAACCATCACCAACCCATTGATCCTGTATTTTGTTTTCATACCCCCCCCACCCATCAACCAACCCTCAACTCCATCACACCATGGAAAGACTTTGTCCTTGTCAACCACTGTTTCAGGTATGGCATGCAACCAGGGCAGCACAACGCTACAACAAAGGACTAACTAATATAGGTTTTAAAAACCTAATTTTTTTTTTGCCACAATTATTGTTTTAAGGTGGTATATCAGGATTAAACAGTAAAATATGATTACCGATTGAGGATTAGGAAGGGCTTGGGTATGGCCCAGGCCAGGGAGATTATTAACAAAATTTATTTACAGTACTCATTAACTGCGCGTGCTGTTTTCTCAACTTTATTAAACTTTGAAGAAAAAAAATTAATTTTCTTCTTGCGCATTTACATCTTCCCCAAAATTCATTTCCAGAAATTGTAGAGGTAAAACTACATCCTCTGTTTACCTGATATATATGGTCAGAAATGGTCAGAGTTATTAAACCCTGATCTGTTTATCAACTAATAAATTGCATTTACATAGCCTTTCCCCTTCCTGTCAGCCACCAAACTCCACCACCAAACAAACCATTTAATAAAGGAAAACTTTCCACTTCAGCCAAGTATTATTCACTGAGCCTGTCAACCCAAAGTACTTACAAAATTTGTCAGTACAGGATCCCCTGCAACTTTTGGGGTCTTTTTTTGCAATTTTGGCTTTCTGGCTTTCTTATATTATAACTCGATTCATCTGAATATGTGACCCGACCATTTTTTTTTTTGCGGAGTTGAAAAATTCAATGAGGCGAGGGACTTCTGTTAATCAGTTATTGTGAGGATGTAAAGGCCTGAAATACACTATGTGGCGTTCCAATACATAATTAAATTGTATTTAGTGGCAGGTTGAGTGGGTTATAGACCGGAGTGTCCTCCAAAATAGTCCGGTGTGGCACGTGCATTTGAATTCTTTTCTTTTATTTTTCCCTTTCTTCTCCGACTTAATTGAATGGTCCAAAACTCCAGGGGGACAAACTTATCAACGCAATCGACATATAACCTGTACCGGGGGTTAGGGGACTGTTTGAGGAGGGCCCAAAAAATGGGTCTCCGAAACTATGTTGTCAGAAAATTAAGAAAATAAGCTGCCATCTCCCTTTAATTTCCAGGCTACTTTTTGGAGGGGTTTTTGAAAAAATGGTAGATGTGGCTTTGGACATGAAAATGAAGGTCTTCGGTGGAAATGGTCCTAAAATTGGGGGTCCGGAACGAAAAAGAGCCTGAAAATGATGGACTTATAAGTGGTACATAACCACCCTTCCTCCCAATGTGAGAACTCTCCCCCCCACCTGTACATTTAATTGTTTTTGCTGTTTCATTAAAAAGAGTCCTACCACATTTGGAAACCTTTTTAATTTGTTATGTACCACATTTTTACCATTAACATTACTTTCAATTCACACACCAACACATGCCACAGGGCAAACACACACACACAACAATGTACACATCACAATAGTATTATAAAATCTGAAGTGGCATTCAAAAAGGAAAAAAATAATAATTTTTTAGTTGTCATACAAAGAAGACTTTTCTAAATTTAAGAGGTAACATACCCCTCCATGTGTGACAAAAATCATGTTATTGCACTACCTATACCTAGTGTAAAATTTAGGTACTACGGCATTGCTATATGAAAGAACTGCAGAATGTCAGGGTCACTCTATGCCAAAACATAAACAATCCAGGCCTACACATAAGCCCATGTGTGTATATCTACTTACTGACCGTTGATGTCCAAAAAAATGTTCCCTGTTTTCTTGGTAGAGACCGTACTAACAATGCATGCAAAAGTCGCCAGACAACTACAGTGAACCAAGGTTTGACTATGATTTTTCAGTTAACAAGAAAATGGTGTTAGCAAAGTGTTTACAATGTAACACTTTCTGTGCGTTTCTTGATAGTTTTTATGCCCTGTTTCTTGTGTGTTAATGTATTCCAATGGGGGGTGATTGTTTTGGGCCCTATAGACCTTTTTTGTCTCAACTCTCTCCATATACTGTTTTGTTTTCATACTGTGGAGTATGGGAAATACGTTGATGAACATATTGATCCTAATCACCCAGCACTCTCTTATAGACTTACTTCTAAGGCCAAAAAATCAAGGCCCAATTCTTCTCTCTTCCTAATTCTCCCTTCCCCACCCCTCCCTCCCCTTCCCCCACCCTGAACTTTTACTTATTCCATTGCAATTGGATCATCCATTTTAAATATGCCAACCCCTATAGAACATTTTGGGGAGTCGTCAACAATGAAGTGACAAGGACGTCTGGGCCTGTTCCCAGTAGTGCATGAAAGCCTTATATTTGCTTGTAATAAACACAAACAAAGTTGTTCATGTGTGTTTGGTGACCCATCAAGGTCAAAGTTCCATATAAACTATTAAACTTCAGACATTGTTACAAAGGGTACATCAGCATTGCAACAAGCACATGCTTAGCCCATGCCATTTGTATGCCGTATTGAAAAAAAAAAGTGAAAAAAACATTGTGGTTTATTTCAATGACATTAAACTTTCTGCCTTATCATCATTCATCATTCATCATATCAGGTTTGTTGAAAAGTAATTGCAGCCAAAGTTAAAATACATAAATATATAAAATTCACAACAAACAACAACAGTATAACATGTTTACATAAAAAACACCATAATCAATCAAAATCACTGTCATCATTGAACAAGATGAGAATTGCTATAAAAGCCAAAGGAACACATTACAAAATCATGATGATGTTCACAGATGTCTAAAGATCATTTTATATTTGAGAGGTTCCTGTCAAAATCAACAATAAAGTGCATTTTTTCCATGCTGTAGGGTTTACATAAAAGCAGGCTTGGGCGGTATAATTTCTGCTGATAATGCAACTAAGTGCACAAGCGTGAATACCCTGTTTGCCAACAAAATCGTAGAATCAAAGGGGATATTTGTTGCATGTTGGTATACTCTACCCTTTTATTTATCTATCTGGATAGATGTATTTCAAATTGGGAAACTACATTTGAAATATTTGAACCTTACTTAAACCTTCCGCAAGGGTGATATGGAAGGTTTAAGTTAGGTCATCTACATGAGGGTATGGATTTCAAATGGAATAGCCCATTAGGTAACTACATTTTTAATCTGAGAGTATCCATTCTTTTTTTTTCTAATATTTTCTGTATGTATCATTTGCAAAACATTTTTAAGTCACAAGCAATGAGCAGTTGAAATCGATCATAATAATTAAGTTCCAGTAATGTCAACCCTGAAGGTTTAGCATCTTCAACCAAATAATGATGCATGTTAAATCTGTGCATCCAGTGTGCAAATGCTTTTACAACAGTACTAGTCTATAGTGGTTGTAACAATGACCTCAAATGAAATTTTAATAAAGAGGATTAAAATTTGGTTCTCTGGTTAAAATAAATGACAAGCAAGAACTACTAATGCCATTATGCCATCAAATACATTATGAATAATTCAATGATCCTGCACTGTCCTTGAGCTCCTTCACATAAATCATCTGCTTAACATCTGGTGTGAATGCAAAATGGATAACTTGGTCACACCAGTTCAAAGTTCTTTTTCTCATATGTAAGACATCGATGTGCCACAAAATAAACCCTGGGGGTCTCAAGTTTGGTTTTGGTAGGGATGTGCTACTGAGATTTTGGAAGCAGGACCCATATACTATACCAATTTTTGCTGAAATTGGAAAGGGATCCATAGATATACCAGAAATGCAAATTTTGAGCCAAATTTACACAAATCTGCCATTTTTCCAGAAAAAAATTGACTGTTTTGAGGTAATTTACAAAGTTTTGTTTTAATATTGCAGAAACTGGCCTGATTTTCCAAAAAAAAATGTTTTTTCTTTTAAAGTGACCCATATCTATAGCAAATTGGCATGGGGGTTATTCACATAGGCCTACCATGGGCTGAAAATAAGACCCAGGTTGGTGGCACATCCCCAGAAATTAACATGTACCTGTTTAATGTAGTTTGCACTGGGCACTATGGAAAGGTATGATCTCTATATTATAACATCTGACATAAAACTGTGCCAAGAATAATTAAACTTGCCTCAATTAACTTGGAGTAGCTAGCAGCTTTCTTTTTTATTTGAATTGAAAATTTATATATTATTTTCTATATTTAAAAATGAAAGTCTCTGGATATCATTTAACTCAACAGAATTCCACACATCAAACACGTATTTAAATGCCCTCAAAATGGTTTCAAACTTTCAGCTCTACAATACTGGGAACCAGGGCTGCAAAAAATGTATATTTCCTGGGAAGTTAGTCGCATTTCCCACAGATTTCCCAATTTTTAAAAATGTATTTCTTTATCTGAAAAGTCCAAATTTCCCTTTAAATCATCAAATTTTCCAGGAGGGGGGTACTCAGTGGAAAGGAGTAGGTACGGTACATAATACGCCACCGATGTGTGTCACATTTTCATCCCTTACTATAACAATGTTATTATTATTAATAAATGGGTCATTTTTTGTCTAGTACTACTAAATTGTGTCTAAAATGGGTCTCAAATTTGGACTTTACTATAAAGATGGTCATTTTTGGCCAGCTATATTATACACGAATCCGGTTTGCCACATTCCAACACCTCACTGGCAGCCATAGCTGGGGTGCATCCTGCTTGAATTCACCCAAATGTGCAGATTAAGTGCAGCTTTTGAATTATACTTAATCAAGCGTGGTACAGACGTACAAAAAATTTGGGTAGGTTTTGGGTTGGATGTCCCCCAGTAATGGCGGATCAATTCTGACCATCATTTGGCTGGTCGGATTTGTCTATTGGTTCCATATTTTATAAATGTGAATGGCCTATATTTTTGGACATTGCTATATGAATGGGTAACATACTTTGAAAATTATATGAATGAATGGGTCGTTTTCTTAAAAATATGCTTACTATAAACATGGGTCCATTTTTGGACCCCTTGCAAACACACCTGTACCCAATTTGGGGTGAAGTACCCCATCCCCAGACCCTTGCACTGTAGATTGCATATTTGAAACAAGGCGGTTCTCGAACCACAAATGTCCCCCGCCCGTCGCGGTAGTAAATGGAACGAAATATAATTTAAGATCACAGGGAGAATTGTGATGGAAATAAGTGGTTCTCAAACCACTGAGGCTCCTGCCATAGCAGTTGCAATTTGATGGTATCAAATGTTGACTACATTAACCACACAACTATTTGTAGTTATTTGACCTTGGACGACCCTACTTGACCTTGAAATGACCTTTACAATTTTCGGTTTAGAAATGTCGACCACATCCACAAAATTACATGACCTACCACATATTGAGTGAGTTGACCGTGAATAACCCCACAACCTTGAAATGACCTTCAAATTTTTTGGCACTGAATGCTGACCACACCCACCAAGTTTCATCCTACATCATACTTAGTGATTTGACCTTGAATAACCCACATGACCTTGAAATGACCTTAAATTTTTTTGGCAATGAATGCTGACCACACCCACCAAGTTTCATCCTACATCATACTTAGTGATTTGACCTTGAATGACCCCGCATGACCTTGAAATGACCTTCAAATTTTTTGGCACTGAATGCTGACCACACCCACCAAGTTTCATCATCCTACCACATTGACCACACAACTATTTGTAGTTATTTGACCTTGGACGACCCTACTTGACCTTGAAATGACCTTTACAATTTTCGGTTTAGAAATGTCAACCACATCCACAAAATTACATGACCTACCACATATTGAGTGAGTTGACCTTAAATGACCCCGCATGACCTTGAAATGACCTTCAAATTTTTTGGCACTGTATGTTGACCACACCACCAAGTTTCATCATCCTATCACATACTTAGTGATTTGACCTTGAATGACCCCGCATGACCTTGAAATGACCTTCATATTTTTTGGCACTGAATGCTGACCACACCCTGCCACAGTTGACAAAGGTTATACTAGGGGTGGGCAAGTTACAACTTTTTTTTTAAATCGTGTGGATTCTATGGCCATTTTTGCTCCTGAAAAAGAATCTAGCAAGCTTTTTCACTGACGATAACGTTTTGGGTTGGTTCTATGGATTTTAAGTTTTGTACATAAAGTCAATGGGGCTTTTAGGTTAAATTAGTTATTTGCCAATATTTGCCACATACAAACTTATGACAACTATGTAACATGCACATGTGCTAGGTATATTGCCTCCCTTTGTAAAACCATAGGTTTCCAAAATAACCAAGTTCATGATTGTCTAGATTAATGCCTTTACCTTGCAGAGGGCGTGTAGTCACTCATTAGCACAGCTACAACTTTCACCCACTGGTTTAAATTATTTATAGAAACAGGAAAAGACCTCTTTACACAAAATGAGTTGCCTGCTACTATTATGTGACCCACTTCTACAAAACCAGGAACAAGTCCCAGTGACCTATTCCTCATTTGATCAAAACCAGTCAGATATGTCTAAATCCCCAGTTCATTCATCTTTAACAACAAAAGCAAGTATGACTTTAGTTGTCTTTAAATACACTAATCCCACTAGCCAAGTGATAGATTTCAAGTCTGACAAAAATGCTGTATCCCACATATGATGCTCAAGATATTCTTGCTTTTAAAGTCTGACTCAGAGATTTCGAAATATCATTTTTTTGTGCAATAACGAAAAATAGTCAACTAGAAATAAAGATAGTCAACTAGAATAAAGATAGTAACCTAAACACGTCTGAAATTTGAGATGAATCGATTTTTCGTTTTGATGCATAACATTTATGTAGTATTACGGTCCCATAGGATACTGGTGTATAACAAAATTTCCGGATCCGGAATTTTATAACAAAGTTGTGATTTCTTAAAGAAGAATTCGATTTACAGCTTAGCATTTCACAGTGAATTTAGTATATGGACAAGCATTATGTAAATGCAAAAAACACGATTTTTTTGGAAATGTGAGGGCGCCCTCCTCAGGAAATCTCTGAGGTCGGCCTTTAAGAAGCACCTTGTACCTGAAGTAGACAAAAGACTGGAATGCTAACATTTAACTGTGCTTTATGTAGACGTTGTCTGCCCACTTTGGTTGGGGAAATTTGATAGCAAGAGCATAACAAATAAGGTCTTTAACCTACTGATTGATATCTTATTGAGTAACTGGTCTTCACAGATTTTTCAAGGCTTTTTGAACAGTGTTTACAGGGATGTAATGCTGCATAGTCTCCGCCAACTACGGTGTCCAGATGAGACTGTCAAGTCAATGCCATCCAGTATTAAAACCCATATAGCTTTTGTGCATACCATGGATGGGCCCACACATGAGTTTCCTAACAACTACTGGATCCTCCAATGAGATACTCTACTCTGCTTCCCTAATCATCTTCGTATCCGTGGTTGATTACCTCCTCAGACAGAGTCTTGACATCATGAACGACAAGGACTCACCATCAAACCCAGCGTTCCAGACGTCCAACATTGAGGGTCAGCATCTCACAGACCTGACTACGCAGTCATCTAGCTCTAACAGCTGATTCTGATATTTGGTGCACAAATCTACGTCACATCACTTGAGAGAGCTGCAGACAAAGTCGGCCTACATCTAAATCCCAAGAAGCTGAATATAGGACTGTCAATGAGGAAGTCGATCATCAACCTATCTGCACATCAGATGGTAGCAACTCAAAGAGGTCAAGGACTTCAAGTATCTAGGGTCCATGTTGCCGCAGCAGAAAGACTTCCTGTCACCCAGCTTGGAATGCCTGCAAATAAACTACACCACTTATGCAATCTGGTAACCCCCCCCCCCCCCTCATCAATTCAACCAAGCTGAAATTCTTTTGAGCCTGTGTAGAGAGTAACCTGTTAGATGGATCTGAGACCTGGACCATGAAGAAAGAGCCACAGGATAGACTGGATGGCACCTACACCAAACTTCTATGCGAGTACAAAACATATCCTGGCGCGAGACAAGACCAAAGCACAGATATATGGAGATACTCCTCCAATTCATCTTCTGTTGCCCAACGCCGTGCACGATTTGCGGTCACTGTCATCGTGCGATTGCCCAGTAATCTCAGAGGTCACATGTTGGAAGTTACCGATGCCAAACCAGGGGTCCGTCGCCCCTTTAACTCCTTGACGTTTGATTGCTGAGACATCCAGCAGGATCCATCTCTGACATCCCCAACCTAATAACAACGGTGACATTTGGCGCTACATGGTGAACAGCATCCTCGGCTGCGGCCGTTATGAATAGATATAGATAGGTCCTTCACACAACCTTCATGCAAAAAGGGGTGTTTGTTCAACTGTGAACTTGTTCTTGGGTTTGTAAAATTGGGTCACATAGGTTTTAAAAATAGTACCACACATGCACAAGCTGGTATGAAAACACCGCCCATACCCCCCGGTGGGGGGGGGTTCTCAGGGTTTTGTTGGGTACCCTTCTCGTTCCGGGGTTCTGAAGGTGACCCTAACGGGAACCAATTTTCAGTGAAAATATGACCCTAACGGGACCAGTATTTGGATAGTTTTCAGTGAAAATCTACCCCTAACGGGACCAATTTGGCTTGAAATTCTGACTCAGAGATTTCGAAATATCATTTTTGTGTGCAATAACAAAAAATAGTCAACTAGAAATAAAGATAGTTAACCTAAAATGCACAATTCCGAAATTGAGATGAATCGGATTTTGCGTTTTGATGCAGTAAATTTATGTGTAGTATTACTCCCATAGGAGGATACTGTGTATAACAAAAATTCCGGATCCGGAATTTTTAACAAAGTGGTGATTTTCTAATGAAGGAATTCGATTTAAGCTTAGCAATTTCCACACTAACTCCCCCCCGCAGTGATTAGTAAGGACAAGCATTAGTACATGCAAAAAACACGATTTTTTGGAAATTGAGGGCGCCCTCCTAAGAAAACATCTGAGTCGGCCTTAAGCCTTTGATTACCTGAAGTAGACAAAGACTGGAAGCAACAGTTAACTGGGCTTTAGTCGAAGTTTTGTCTGCCCACTTTGGTTGGGAATTTGAATAGCAAGGCATAACAAATAAGGTCTTGACCTACTGATTGAATCTTATGGATACAAATGTCTTCACAGACTTTTTCAAGGCTTTGACAGTGTTAAACAGGGATGTATGCGCATATTTTCGCCAACTACGGTGTCCAGAGGCAGACTTCAAGGCAATTGCCATATGTATGATAACCCATATAGCTTTGTGAAGACCATGGATGGGCCACAAACGGAGTTCCTAACAACTACTGGAAATCCTCCAAGGAGATACTCTTGCTCCCTATATCTTCGTAGTCGTTGGTTGATTACATCCTCAGCCCGAGTCGTGACAATGACCGACAAAGGACTCACCATCAAACCCAAGCGTTCCCGACGTCACAGGGTCAGCATTCACCGACCTGACTACGCCGATGATCTAGCTCTAACAGCTGATTGATATGTGGTGCATACGATCTACTAACATCACTTGAAGAATGCTGCAGACAAAGGCGCATACATTAAATGCCAAGAAGACTGAATATATTGACTGTTCAATGAGGAAGATGATCATCAAGCTATCTGCACAGCAGATGGTAGCCAACTCAAAGAGGTCAAGGACTTCAAGATCTAGGGTCCTATGTTGCCGACGAAGCAAGAAGGACTCCTGCACGCAAAGGATCAAGCTGGGAATGCCTGCAATAAAACTACACCACTTATGGCAATCTGGGATGCTCCAATTCAAACCAAGCTTGGGGAAATTCTTTAGAGCCTGTGTAGAGGAGTATCCTGTTATAGTATCTGAACCTGGACCATGAAGAAAGAGCGACAGGATAGACTGGATGGCACCTCACCAAGCTTCTATGCGAGTACAAAACAATATCCTTGGCGCAGCACACAAGGGGGGGGGAAACCAAAGCACAGATATATGGAGATATCCCTCCATTTATCTTCTGTGCCCACGCCGTGCACGATTGCAGGTCACTGTCTTCGTGCGATTGACCAAGTAGTACAGACGTCACATGTTGGAATTTACCGTGCCAAAAATCCGGGGTGTCGCCCCTTTAACTCATTGATGTGATTGCTCGAGACATCCAGCAGATCCATCTGACATCCCCAACCTAATTGAAAACATGGGACCTTTGGCGCTCCATGTGAAACAGCATCTCGCTGCGGCCGTTAGATAGATATAGATAGGTATTCACAACAACCATTCATGGCCAAAACAGGGGTGTTTGTCACTGGGGGACTTGTTCTTGGGTTTGTTAAAAGTGGGTCACATAGTTGTAGAATAGTACCACAGACATGGCACAAAGTGGTATGCAAACACCCCATATACCCCGGTGGGGGGGGGGTTCTCAAGGGGTTTGTTGGCGTACACTGCGCAGTTCAAGGGGTTCTGAAGATGACCCTAACGGGACCAAATTTTCAGTGAAATATACCCATAACGGGACAATTTTGGAGAGTTTCAGTTAAAATGTACCACTAACGGGACCAATTTCAGTGAAAGTATACACCTGCGGGACCTGTCTAAATCGTGAATAAAAGATTCCTTTAAAAAAGATTCTAATATACAAGAAAATGACACAGTGTGCTACCTGAAAGAAAAATTACACATTGGGTTTATTTTTTAATATGTTTAGGTTAATTTTTCTATTTGTATCAGTGAAAAGTCACAATCACAAACTGATTTGATACACCTAGCGGGGACTAGAACTTGAGTATTGTGAATTTATAAACCCATAGCGTTAGTCCCGCATTTGCCAGCTTAGTCCCTCTTTTTTTTGGAAAGAGATGGGTACTCAGCACCCAAACCAAGAACCCCCCCCCCCCGGCCAATACCATTCACAGTATTAGCAAGTTATGGAACTGGTTGCAAAGGCAGACCTTACAATAATAGACTCCTTCAGTTGTCACTCACTCACCACACAAGTGGTCTTGTTTTGGTTGTTCCATGCATTGCCTTGCCTCCATGAAGAGAGTTTTGGAAAAAGTGTATTTTCTGCCATTGAGAATAATTTGCTATTTTTTTTCTTTGACAATCATTTTGCCTAAACTTAAGCACCTATGGTGAGTTTCTCGCCAAATCCGGATGAAGATCATGTTTGTTTTTTTGTTTTCCAAGTAGCATAAAAGGCCCCATAGACTTCTGTACAAACTCACGGAACCAACCTAAAAATTCTCTGAGTGAAAAAGCTGCCTGATTCATTTTCAGGAGGACAAAATGGCCATAGAAGGACTATGCTCGATTTGACAAAGAGATTTGTAAAAACAAGGTTCACCACCTACGTGCCCCACCCTAGTTAGCAATTTAATACCATTTTGACGCATTGACCTTTGACCATTGACCACATACCCGCACTGTTGAATTCATTCCACCGACTCTGGGTGACATCCCTACGTGATTAGATCAAAAGTATTGTGTTTACACGGCTTATAACAATATACACCTATTTTTGACCAAATGACCCTATTTTACCAATATTCTGACCTTTAACCCATGACACATGCCCCACCTCGGAAAACTCATCCACCGCCTTCTTGGTGACATCTATGCGCTGCGAGAAGATGGAACCTACTTGCTTAAATCAAAAGATATCGTGTTTACAAGGCTTATAACAATATAAACCCTATTTTGACAAATTGACCCTATTTTTGACCATATTATGAACTTTAACAAGGGCACATGCCCCCACCTCGGAACTCATCCACCATCTACTTGGGTGACATTTATGGTGCGAAGTTGGACACCCATACTTGCTTAAATCAAAAGATATCGTGTTTACAAGGCGTATAACAATATATCCTATGTTGGACCAAAAATTTGACCCTATTTTTGACCATATTTGACCTTTGACCTTATGTTTCACAATGACCCTCTTTAATCTCAGCCACCGCCTACTGAGATACATCTATGTGCGAAGATGGACACCCACACTTATCCAGAGATATCGCATGGGGACCCACACTAGGGACACACACGCACACAACACGGACGCAGGGCTTTCTATTAGACCTGGAGCAGCACCACATTTGTAACACATCTCAAGTACAAAAGGTTTGAGTGATTAATATGTTGCCAGCCTGACCGAAACCCCTGAAACGTGATCTTAAGTGCCGCAAGTGGCGCCTTAAGGAGAGGAGCCAAAAACAAAGTTTGTACAGGGGTAAAATTTGTAATTGATCCAATCATGTTGAAAAGAACACCCAGGTTATGTGGTCTATCCATTAGGATTCAGAAAAAGGTTAGTTTGTAATATGTACAGCCGAAAGTTTCAGAGTTATAGGCCTAAAAACAGCAAAAATTCAATAATAAGGGTCAATTTCAGTTGTACAGGGTCAAATTTTTAAGTTACTACGATTTGGATAAAAAATGAGTGCAAATTATGGTGGAGTTCATAGGATTAAACTAAGGAATAGTTTTGACTGTCTTTAAATGCTTAGGTTCAGATGTAGGGGGCACAGAAGTCAACGTCCATTGCATTCAAGGGGGCTTGATCTTGTTCCACCCCTACTTTTAAGCAAAAGCATTTGAGACATCAAAACTATTCCTTTATTTTATAGCCTATGAAGATCCAACCAATAATTTGCACCCATTTTTTATCCAAATCAGGAAGCAATTTTCAATGTGACCCCTGTACAACCTTGAAATGACCCTTTTTATGATTTTTGATCGTTTAGCCTATAACTCTGAAAAAAACTTTAGGGTGTACATATTAAACTATACCGTTTCTGAATCCTTATAGGGTTAGACACATAACATGGTGTGCTTTTCAACCATTATTGGATTCAATTACAAATTTGACCCTGCTACAAACTTTGTTTTGGGCCCCCCCCTCTCCTTAAGGCACCACTTGCGGGACTTAAGAATCAAGTCAGGGGTTTCTGTAGTCGTCAAACAATTTAATCATCAAACCTTTTGTACTGAGATGTGTTACAATGTGTGGCAGCTCCGGGGTTATATAGTCCCCCATTTGCCAACTAAAGTTGGCGGGAGACAAAAAAAGTACAATTAGCACCCTAAGAACCACGTTTATGGGAAACAAAATCACTGAGAACCTTACCTTAAAAATCATCTTCCTGTACTTATAACACGTGAAATTGATTGATTGTGAGGGAAAATAATATTTGTCTGCCAAGTACTTAACGTTAACAAACTCTATAAATTGTATTAAACCCCCCCTACTTTTAATTTTGCAGGGAGGAACCTTGTATTGATATGAACAAATCACTGTGCAATGAGATATTTCACAATCAGATGACCCTAAAAAATTTAATGTCCTGATTATTTGCACTGATGTAATGCTTCCATAAAAAATTCACCATCGAAAGGGTTTAGATGAGAAACAATTTCTTTGATACAAAAAGTGTGTACTTTTAATTTCATATTGGAGCAAATAGAAATTCAGCTTAGGTTTTATAATGAAATATTGTAAGGCATATCAAAATTACCTTTTTGTTTTAAGTTTTAAACATTTCTGAGCCATACAAGGTAAGGGATGGGTCATCCACCAGGTTGGGCAGCATTTGTGACATTACAAGGAAGATGTAAGATGCCATTTTAAGTACATATTCAGTGTTAATTGCATTTTAATAGGGGTATAAATTGATAGGATGAGGGTGAAAAATGTATTAAAATCATTAAAGCCATGAACACTCGATTTTATTTTGGCAATTTTCTAGGGTGTAATTGCCATAGACATTTTGGACGTAACATGCGACACCCGTCCATGTTACATTTAATGCAAATGTAATCAAAACCTGCGTTTAAACCTTAATATCTGAAAAACATCAGTTCATTTTACCAAGAGCATAAACAAGAAATACTTGGGCGTAATTTTTCTCAAATGTATATAAACTATAGGTTTTTATATTAAGGAGGAATGTGCAACTCTGGCTGAGCCATAAACACTGATCATTAACAAGTCTATACGCACTGGTGTTTTCCCAGCTAAGCTCCGGGAAACTGCCGTGACCACCCCTATTCTCAAAAGCTTCCCTAGACAAAGGAGGTGCTTCAAAACATATCGCTGTGTCAAAAATATTAGCTGCGTGTTAAGTTCATGGAGAAAAATAGTGAGTGCCCAGAAAAAGGATCATCTTTCTCACAGACTTAAAAGAGAAGTTTCAGTCAGATTACAAGACGACACAGCATTGAAACGGCACCTCTTCTGTGTGTAAAGGGCCGATACCTCAAGCAATTCACAAACAGTAAGGAAGTTGCTTATTGTGCTGCTAGATCTTTCTGCAGTTTTGATACGGTTGATCATGCCATTCTTTTGGATAGGTTAAGTGATACTTTCAACATTCAAGGTACTGCCTTAAAGTGGATTCGGTCTTACCTTGCAGAAACTGCTCTTTTCGTGTGCGCATTGGGCATGCAATTTCAAACAAGCATCATCTCCCTTTCGGTCGTCCTAGGGTCTGTGGTCGGGGCCGCTTTCATAATGTACACATACTGTATTCCATTCATCGGAAGCACAATATTGGCTTACCACATGTCTGCTGATGATGTGAGCTCTATGGGACATTTGATCCTACGATTGATGGTGATGCCAAAAAATGCTGTCAAAAGACTCTCTCTTTGTATTGATGGAATCCGTGAGTGGAGCGCTGTAACAAAACTCAAAATTGCAATGGATGAAAATGGACAGAATTTTCATCGCACGTTCATCCTATTACACAAGTCGCCTCAATGATATTACCATCAGGTCGGGACAGTGGAGTTCCCCGTCCTCGCAAATTAGAAAAACCTTGGTGTCGTGTTTGACAGACAATGATATGGCTGAACATGTAAAGGTCATCATTAAGTCTGTTAACTTCCACCTTCGCAATATTTACCGGATCCGCCGCTTAATCACATTTGAGAGTTGTCATCATCGCGTCGTGCACTGATTTTATCTCGCATTGACTATGGCCAATTCCTTTTGTATGAATGTCGGCCAGAGATCGGAGTACACTTCAGATTTGCAGAATAGAGCAGCCAGGCTGTTGTTCAGATCTGATAGAAGACACCAGCCACACCCTACTTAAAGAGCTCCATTGGCTACCAGTTAGTGAGCGCGTTGTCTTAAGCTTATGCTTCTTACTTACAAGGGCATTTCCGGACAATTGCATATACTTGTCCGAATACCTCTCTTTGTATTCCTGGCAGGCCAGGAGTGCGATCTGCCAGATGACAAGACGCTCCTCACTGTTCCCGCACAAAAAGGTCAGTGGGTGACAGGGCTTTCAGCAATGCGGACCCTAGCCTATGGAACTCTTGCCTATCGCTGTTCGCCACGCCAATTCCATGTTAATTTTAACGAAAGCTCTAAAATTTCACCTATTTCCTAGAGTGATTGTGTGCTTAATTGTTTGTTGTTATTGCATCACATGATATTATTGTGCAGCTGTTTTCTTGTTTATTTTCTAGTTGATGTTAAGTACTTATCTCATGTTTCTTTTACCAATACCTGTTGATTACTTTTTTAGGCTAATATTCGTATTACTCTCTATTTTGTAAAGCGCCTTGACCTTGTTTTGAGAAGCCGCTATATCAAATGCCGTTGTATGTATGTATAGTAAGCCTTAAGTTTGGGAACTGCTGTTCGGACGTAACAGTGGACACCATGATGTTTTCAAATATAACTTTTAAAATGAGCAGTACATGTCAATCTTTTAATATTTATACATTTATTGGTTGAAATTTGATGTGGGGACACTTAGACACTTTTTATCCAATACTTGCGTTACACACGAACATGTTTAAAAACTGTGCAGATGTAACAGTGGACACCACGCCCCAAATAACCACAATATCCTCAGCTAAAACCAAAAAATAACCTAATGCTCTCACTGTGACTGGTTTATGTTGTGAACTGTATTGAGTGGACTGTAGATAATAATTGAGGATTTTAACGTAAATTAGTAAAATGTCTGATGCATCTAGGAATTGTGACTAAAAGTGGCGCCACCAACTGTTACGGGGAACACCTCATTTTTGATGGGTCCTACTATGCATTTTGGGATAAACTATGGAAAGGACATCAATAATCATTAAAAGTTGGTCAGTATTGTGTAAAAAATGAAAAAACAGGAAGATTAAAAATAATCCATAAAATTATGTCTCTAAAAATTTGCAATGAATTACAAGTTTTTGTCACAAATTTAACCCTGTTTTTGGAGTCACTTCCTATCTAATTACTGAAAAATCTGAAAAAATAAAGCGTAAATGGCAGTATGTTTGGAATCAAGTTAAAGACCTTTCTAAAAACGGATCAATTGCATAAGTAACTCGAAATACTTTGCATCTAAAATAAATTTGAATATATTCCTAGGCTATTAGCAAAATTGGTTGGTCCCAACCTGGGGATTGGCACCATATATTGAATCTATATGAATCACAACCTAATTACACCAATATATGGATGACTCAAATCGCTTGCTGCCCCTTTGATCCCTTTCAAGTTTTATATCTTTCTGAAATATTAGTTTGTATATTTATTTCTGATAAACTATAAGCTACTATAATACTGATTTTAGTATGGTATATGTGCAAGGCAGAGTGCTGAGAGTACTTAACATTTCCATGGACAAAGAAAGTGAGATTTAGCAAAGTTGTGCCAGATAGTGGGGGGGGGGGGGGTTCCAAAACAGTGACTTTCAGGAAATATAGCAAAAGTAATGCAAAATGCATTGATGTCTCAGATCAAAATCAGAGGATCCCATGATGTATTATAATGTGCCTACACTGTACTGTACTAAACATATGTCAGTACTTAGGGATAAAAGGTGTTAAAAAGGTACAAGAACCAGAGAACATTTCATGGCCATCCTAAAATTTATGCAAGTACTAGTGTTTTGTGGCCTAAATATAAGTGTAAAAGTCAGTGTTTTTATGTGTTAAGAATAGGATTTTTGTGGGACCACATGACCTTATGGAGGTGAAATTTCCCAAAACTGGTGCACTGTGGGATGGACTCAATACACCTCTGGGAGTATTCTACTGGGAGTTCTACTTTGGGACTTGGAAAACAAAAAACTCCATCCTAATAGCAAACTAGCACTGCATGACCCTATTCATACATGCTTCAATGCATCCATTTCTATGGCACAGGATCAAGCATTCTGAAACCAAAACCGCTAATGATGTTATTTGTAGAAGGTAAAAGGCACCCCAAAAATAGAGTTACAGAATGATATATTTTATCAGGAAACAAAATTATACAGCATACAAGCATGTCAATGGGAAAAGTATACTAGAAAGTAAAATATTTTGAGAAAGTTCTACAACTTTTAAAAATGAAACTAAATTTGTGATCCAAAAAAAGGTTGGCCGATACATTTGGCAAAAAAACTTAAACAAAACGACCACAGTCATATGAAAGTTCTTTTTTATTGTGTGTATTGCCCCTTTTTTTCAATTTTTGACATTTTTTTGCTGACAACAATACAAAAGGCACATGTGGCACAGCAGATATGGCGATCAACATGGATCAGTGGGTCATGAGTTCAAATCCTGTTGGAGTCAATGTGTTGTGTCCTTGGGCAAGACACTTCACCTCAGTTGCCTCTCCCAACCCAGGAGTATGAATGGGTACCAGCATAGGCTGAGAAGATAAAAACAGGGAGAGTGGTGAGTGACCACCTAAGAAATTACACTAGAATAGTCTGGCCCTAACACATAACACCGAAGAATATGCACACTCCAGCTAGATAGGTTAGCTCCACATGCACCTATACCTTAAATTACAATTTCGCGGTTCTCAGCTTTCACGCTCACCATATTCAAAGAATAAGCTGTGGGCCGTTTTATTATCTCCACCTGTTCTGGATCAGAACAGAACAAAAAAAAAAAAAAAAAAAATTAATATGCATACATATCATCAACAGTTGTATGAGTAATACTTGTATCTACCACTACCCATATGCCAAATGTCAACAATATCGTTCTGGTCAAATTTCACTTTATTTTGTTATTACCCAATACGAATGAATATGCAAATGAGCTCATTGGTATGCATGTATACCATCAAAAGTTTGCATGAGTGATACAGTCTGATACTTGTGTCAACCACTACCCATAAACCAAGTTTCATTGGTTCAAATTTATTGGTTGATCTATGAGTTTTAATATTTTAAAACTCATAGTGAGACCAATAAATTTGGGCGTTCGAATCATTTGATTTTATGATTATCATGTTTTCTTTTCGGATCTGAACTTCGAACACTGAACCCCACACAACATGATGATCGTCAAAATCAGGCTGGCTTTCTGTTCTGGTCAAGGTTCTACCTTTTTGGTACTAACCCAATCAACAGAATATGGCAATATGAGCCATTAGTATACATGTTATACCATAAACAAGTTTGCATGAGTAACACATGCGTCCACCACTACCCACATACCAAGTTTTGGACAAAATCAGGCTTGTGTTCTGGTCAAGGTTAAGACAATCTAAATAAAAATACAGCAAGTAAACTTGACGCGATCGCCCTGGGCAAGATGGCAGTATGGTACAGTGGTTGTTGGCACAGTGGTCAAGATGCAGGGCATCAAAATTCAATAAACTGGTTCTCATAGAATAACAAGAAATGTAGCAGTTTCCAAAAAAATGAAAGGCCTGACCAAAGTGGAACATGACCACAGATTACCTTTGAGCCTGGCTACTATGTGACCTTGACCTCAACAACATTGCAGGAACCCATATTTGCACCTTTGACACAAGTTAGGTTGTAATCGGACTAACCCCTATTACCTGAAAACAAACCGGTTACAAAACTGGAACATGCCAAGATTACCTTTGGACCTTGGAGTGACATTTGATTCTCAAAAACAGATGAAGGGAACTAGGATGCCCTTTGACCCAATCATAGGTTGTAATCGGACTTCAACTTTAAAAAAATTCTGCCTGGTAAGTGAACAAAATACTTGTTTTCTTTTTTCTTTATTTTACACCTTGATGTCTCTAAACTGACGTAATAGAAAGTATATCGGAACCTCATAAACTATAGTGACTTCTAAATGTTTCCAGTGAAAAGTACTGGTCTAATGATTTAGTGTCCAAAGAAAAGTTTGTTGCCTAACAAAATTGTTTTGTTGTAAACCAGAAACAATTTTTGCAGGGACTCTGACTTTTTAAATAAGGTGGTGGTGCTCGGTAAAAAGCTCTCCTGGGTATATCGGGGAGAGTTGAGGGGAGAGGTCATGGCAGTTAGCCATGCTAACAAGGGAATAACAGATTCAAGGAGCTTTAAATCACTATCCTAAATGGTTATTAGGAGAGCTGTAAGGGAGCGATACTCCACTTCCTTAAAGTCAGAGTCCCTGTTTTGTGTTAGATACTTCGAAAGTCACAGAATAATGGGTCAAAAGTTTATAAAAATAATAAATGGGCAGCATGTAAAAAATTGGGGGGAAGGTTTTGTACGGGGGTCAAAAGTAAAAGAGGTAAATTGTTTTAAAACCTACACCAACTTATTCATCTGGTCATGAGGATAAAAAAGTTTAGTTTGCCATATCTACAGTCATTAGTTTCAGGATTATAGGCTCATAATGGTTCCAGGTCATCCTGGGTTAATTCGTTCAGAGTGCTCTGATTTTGATGAAACTAGTTTCAAATTGTTTGTCTGGTCATATCCTATACAGAATATACATATTTGCCCTGCATTTGACATTTTAATATGTAAATTAGAATGTAGGTATTAATGACCCCATAGGATATGTAGACCATTTTTTATGTTTTGACCCCTAATTACATGACCAAATGGTGAAATGAGTACAAGTACATGTATTATACTTGGTCCTTTGGGACTATGTATGAAGAATTTGGGACCATTTTGAAAGTATAAGAGCATCTGAAAATGTTACCCCAGGATGACCCTTGAACCTTTATCCTCAAGTGATTCCACAGCATATGACTCTGATCCCACACCCACATACAAAAAATAGTTGGTCACCTGACCATCTTACGAAGTCTTTAGTGTAAGAATAAGATCAAGACTTTTTGTACCCTATTTCCAAAAATGTGCCTAGGATTTATGAAAGTCCAAAAATCCACAAAAAAGGGACTCATCTACAACCGATCATTGATTTCTCAGGCTCCATCAGATATAATGTGACCAAGTCCTGATATTTTAAGTCCCATTGTCGGCCAAACTGAACACCATGGTCACTCTCTTGTGGAAGATCTCAAGGACATTTGAAGATGATGAAATCATCAATTCGCGCAATTTTGTGGCACTTTTTACCAGCACCCCTATAGATCTTGCACTTTGTATTCTCGAGAATAGACTTATCGCGGATAAAGAATAAGTACAGATTCTTACTCTCCATCGATAACATCATTACCCTTACCAAGTTCTGTTTATCTACTGTTACAGGGGCAGGTCCAGGATTTGTCAATAGAGGGGGAGCTAAATTTTCTTGGGGGGCAACAGACTGTTAGCCTGGACGCCCATGCATGGTCATTATTCAACATCTATATGGCGCTCTGTACCGTCGTTCTTCAAGATCTACAGGGTGCCATGTGATGCTACCATGTACGCACATTGAGCATATACATTCTACGACACATACTAGCCCAGTCAACGGAAATTTCTAGTATCATGGGAAGACTTTCTTTCACCAGAGAGGCGTAATTTGCTACTTGTGCTGTAGAATAAAATGTACATGAGTTCAATGCAGATAGGGATACAAAATAGTGAGTAAATTTAAACTCAAAGTTTTTTTCAATTAGAACTATGCTCACTTCGGGCTTGGCCCTCGCTAGACGCTAGCGTAGATTCCCGAGGTCTTAGACACAAAATGGGCATTTTGTCATGATGACTTTGGAAGTGACATAGTCCGAGGTTGCTCTGACTAGACACTCCATATTGGGTGGGCTTTGCCCGGGCTACGACGTGTTCGAGCTAGAAGTGACACTGATGTGTGACAGTGATAAGCCTAAAACTAAAAGCTCATGAAAAATGTACCAGTATTATTATAATAGCATGTGACACAGACAAGTACAGATGTTGCTACGTGTATCATGGTGATGTAACATGTTGCAATGCTAATCTTTACAAACACTGTAACAGTGGATAAGCAACTACTCCCATCGAATGTGAGTCTGTGGCTTCACAACACGCTCACCCTACAGACTCACAAGGAAGGTGTATTGCATACGACTTAAAGTGAGTTTCACTGACATTGTTTACCTCATGATTTCCTCCCAGAAAATGCTTTAAAACACAGTCCAAATTTCACATACTACCCTATTCGTGATCCTTATACATCCCCCAAAAACAACATACATACCACTTGAAAAGATGTTCAGCCTAAAGGCAAATTTCTAAACATTTCATCTTCAATTCTGTTCCGTTCATGCCACTATCGTTGTTGTCATAATATTATACACGTGAAATGCATTTTTTTTTTTTTTTTTTTTATAAAATGTACATGAGTTCAATGCAGATAGGGATACAAAATAGTGAGTAAATTTAAACTCAAAGTTTTTTTCAATTAGAACTACGCTCACTTCGGGCTTGGCCCTCACTAGCGTAGATTCCCGAGGTCTTAGACACAAAATGGGCATTTTGTCATGATGACTTTGGAAGTGACACTGATGTGTGACAGTGCTTAATATTAAGCCTAAAGCTTAGGGTTGCAAAGGGGTGGAAAGTTTCCGGGAATTTTGGAAACTTTCCCGGAAACTTTCCGGGAATTTTGAAGGGCCCGGGAATATTGGGAATTTTCGGGAATTTTCAATTTTGGCATTTATTAACTAACCATGTTTGATAAGTCTTTCTTTCAATTATGTACTGTTTTGTGCTAATTAAGAATATGACATATTGCTACAGGCCAATTAATAAAAGGCTTTTAGTTTTACCTGTATTTTCAGATTTTTATCAGAAAAAAATATCAAGTCAGGGCACTCGATAGAAATCTAGCCAAAATCGTCGAAGGTCAAATGCACATTCCTAAGTTCATTACCAGGGTTGTCACCAGCCAAAATTTAGTGCCGGGTAAATTTGACAAAATTTGCTTCAAAATACTGAATCAAGTTGCAATAGTCATGATAGTAGCATTTTATAGCTGTTTTAAGGTCAATTTGGCATTTTAGTGCCGGGCGGCAAGGCCTATAATTCCTTTGAGTGCCGGTTAATTTGGCTGAGTGCCGGTTGCTGCCGCCCGGCATAGTGACAACCCTGTTCATTACCACAAAATATTTGTAACAGTCTTGTTTCTGTTGCAGAGATGCCACCCAGATACATTAAAAAAACTGAAACTGGTAAAAAAAACCCTGAAAAGCATGTGAAATCAGCCTGAAAAGCCCAAAATGGGCTGAAAATAAATAAAAATGCAGAAATTTGGACAAACAAAAACCCTGAATTCTGGGTTTTCCCAGAAAGGTGGCATCTCTGCTGATGGACCATACTTAACATATTTTAAACACATTTTTGTGTTAGGGATCTTTGAATTTGCATTTGAATTTGGGCAATTTTAAATAGTTTTCTATTAAGCATCCCTCAGACAAGATATCTAGTCATATTGAATATGATATTGATTTTTTTTCAACTTCAAGAGTGCACCCTTTGCTTAAACTAACTGCAAATTATACTCATTAAAAGCAGTGGTTTCTAAAATCTGGCAACTAAAGATTCATTTTAACATTTATTACAAAATTTTACTAAACTTGAAGACTTGTCTACATATTTAATGTCATTTTGTTCAAATGTAATTTAAATTTTTAATTTTATGATACTGTATTCGTCACAAAGTATATTACATTCTAAAAAACAAGAAATATTCACAAATTATTAAGTGTAAACATTTCTAATTAGTCTGCTTGTAAAATATATTAATGCCACTTTTTTCTTTGAATCTGGAGCAAGGCTGTTCAGTGTCATTGTTTTAATTTAGCATGTACCCTAATCATTACTTTAGGCATTTTGGGTAGATTATATAAGCACATAAAATCACCCCATTTGGAGCTACAAATAAAAAAAATGTGGAAATTTGGATTTCCAAATAATCTGGAATCAGTTGAATTGGCTGAATTTCCACTGAGAATTTTCATGCTTGTTTAGGAAGCAGAGCTCGAATTACTTGGGTGCACACATGCACAAATGCATGTAACTTTTTCTGTGTGCATGTAAAGTTTCTGTACTACATGCACAGTGTGCATGTAAATTTATAAATAATCAATTTCATTTTCATTATATATAAGCATGCATTTTTAACTTAAGTAGAAAAAAACTTAAAGTATAAACTGAATAAGTTATAAAATCTGTATATTTTTCCCTGGGAGCATCCTATAGGGGCCCATGAATTATATTTTTGCTAGTTTCCGAATCAATATACATGTAGGGACTACTTGGCATGTGCGTGAATATATTGCACTGGGATCATTTAGCCGGGTTTTCTTTGAAGGCATGTGTGTGAACGTGTGACCCAATCATGCCTCCAAAAGTATAACAGTATTGATCGGGAACCACTTTGTATAAGGTTTTCCATGCGGCATGTGTGAACACAGGATTGTGCATGTGCCATTTGATTTGTGCATGTAAGTTTTTGGCATTGCATGCACAAAATGCATGTAGGTTTTATTTTGTAATTCGAGGTCTGCAGTCAAAACCATTTAAATTAAGTTAACATTGATTTTGATATAAGTTACCACTAAATCTACTTAAAGGTGCAACGAGAGATTTTGAGTCACGCAAATATTGTGTCATAATAGTAATTTGATATAGATTAGGCACCCAAATAGATTTCTTACCTTGTATATGGCTACAGAAATGTCTTAAAAGAGAAAAAAGGGCGATTTTTGATTTGCTCATATTTCAATGTAAAACATAGGCTGAATTTCGTATTTGCTCCTATACAAAATTAGAAATTCCACAATTTTTGTACCAAAGAAACATTTCTCAGCTTAATCCTTTCAGATGGGGATATTTTTGATGGAAAGCTTTACATCGGGACAAAAATCAGTAATTTCAATTTTTTTAGGGACACCTGATATGTGAAATCTCTCGTTGCACCTTTAAGGTAAACTCATGGTGGGTGGTTTACAGAATATAAACTAACAAGACCAGTGAGTGATAGAATAGAAAATAAACTGGCCCAAACATGTGTTGTTTTTGTAAAGAGTTGGTGGTTATTCATTTTCTGAGTTGTTTAAATCATGCTTGTTTGTGCTTGCATGTTCTTCTGTAGCATTTCAGTTGTATTGATCCTAAGCTGAACAAAAGGACCTTATACTTATAGTTTGTATCAAATTCAAAAGATTGTTGTGAAAATTCCCAATATTCCCGAAAATTTCCTAAAATTCCTGTTAATTCCCACAATTTCCATGGAAAATTTCCGCTCTGAAAATTCCCGGGAATTTTGCAACCCTACTAAAGGCTCATGAAAAATGTACCAGTATTATTATAATAGCATGTGACACAGACAAGTACAGATGTTGCTACGTGTATCATGGTGATGTAACATGTTGCAATGCTAATCTTTACAAACACTGTAACAGTGGATAAGCAACCTGCATAATTGAATTAATAGCCTATGTTCCCTGTCTGTACGTAGTCCCAACAGTGACTCTTCTATACTCTTCTCTTATAGAGTCACAAACTCTGGCATTGACATTGGATGTACATGAAATTGGCTGTAGAATTGTTAATGCTAATTATTCCAAATTTGTTCAGCGGTTTGCGAAGCTTACCTGGAATAATCTTTCATGTTTTTAATGTCCTAAAGCAGTGTAAAAACGATGAAATTGATGAGAAATAATTACCAACGTAAACGGCCTCCATTTTAATGAAATACGGTCAATTGCAGGTCACATGAGGTCGACGTTTTCAGCCGCGGCCGACGGCATTGGTCTTAATTTAGTAATATGATGGTCAATGTGTGCAGCAACTGTGTGTGTTGCTGCCTTGCTGAGTTTCATATTGAAAAGAATCAGAGCACATTTTAATTTATTTTGTTGGTGTGGTGTTTGTTCAACTGTTGGCAAATTATGATTTGAAATTATATCGGAGAAATAAATCTCGCAATCGCGATATCAACAATGATTGCCAGTTACCTGGACACAACCATGACCAACCCCGGCTGAGAGTTCCTTTAGCAAGGAGGATTCAGTTCTGGAGATGACATTCGGAACGAATGGTGGGCTCGGGACCTTTAAGGAGGCGCGATACATAACTAAATAATTCGGACAACTGGAGGGACAATCCCTGGTGATAACAATGCCCCGCCAGCGTGTTTTAGGAGATATATGGAAGAGAACGTAAAAATTGGGTCATATGAAAGCTGTATGCATGAAATCCTCTTAATATTTTTACAAAAAAATACGAAATTACACAAAACTGCATGATGTGTTGGCTCAGAGAAGATGTATATGAGTGGTAGCGAAAAATCTAACCTCGACTTATAAAAATAAACAAAACAAAAGAAAAAAACATAAAGGGAGCTAAATATTGATACTAAAACTCACATCTGAAATGTAAATAACAAGTTAAGTGCCTCATCCCCTTAAAGACCGGACGTAACTTCATTGGGCGGCGCTATTATATAGTTGAGTTTTGCACTGCGAAGTTCATTGCGGTCTTCATTTGTGCACGACAGCACGATAGCGTATCACAACTCCAAATAAGAGGTTATTTTCTACAGGCAGAACCCTGAATTTCGTTGGAATGCGTGAACTTTCGTATTTGTCCATAGCCACTTTGCGGGGAAAAGGAGCAAAAAAGACGACAGCCACTTAGTGTCAGCGGCCTGACTACGGACGATGTTTGACCATAATGCACCCGTGCTTTGACCTCAACTTCCTTTTCTAATTGAATGCAGGGCTTTTGTCTTACGCTAATTCAGTAAATACTCTGCAATTAGCACCTTAAAGCACCGGACATAGTCATCATGTTTTTCTTCAAGTTGCGCTGAGCTCGTCGGTATAAGTAAGTTTTGAGTTAAACCATAATTAGGCGCACAATTGAACAAAGTACATGTAAGTTGCCAATTTCATTAACATCCAAACCCTATGGAAGTCTCTGGTACCTTATACACTGGATGACCAGTATAAGGTACCTATTGGGACTAGTCTGTACGGTAGTTCTGCTAAGCATAACTTCACATTATGTCTTTAACATGTTGTCATTAACGGATGTGAAGTTATGCAAAAACACATGGAATACCTTTCCCCTGTTACCTACCTCAACTTTGTCGATCTCAAAATCCCTCTAAATGTACGATATATCCCTGTTTTCACTATGAAACAAAACTTGAGATCCTATATAATGCGATGACATATGTGAAAAAAACTTAAAAGAATTAGAAATTAAAAATGTTGAAGAAAATTGCGACTACAATCACTTCTGCATGAGAAAGGTTGTTTCTCCGGAAAATGATGGATTTCTACTGTTTTTAGACAAATTTTGGAGGATTAACTATTTCAAAAGGTAAGGCTTAGTCTAA
>JAMKCH010026901.1:0-45193 GCA_023653785.1 Ophioderma brevispina
TTTGGGAATTCCTGTGCATACTTCCTCTACTTTCACATAGAAACCATGAAAATTCTCCTGGGCTGTACTTTGGTAGTTTGGGAGTCCCAATACTGTGATATTTTGTGGTACTTTGGGGTTTATGCACCCTTCCTCTATGTTCACATAGCAAACCATGAGTTTTCCCCCGTGGGTATTTTGGGGTAGTTTGGAAAATCCAATAACTGTGTATTTTGTGGTATTTAGGATTCCTTATGAAATTAGAAGTGTGGTGTGTTAGGGTTATAATTTTATTACTTCACCAAACACAATCACACACTCCACCTGACAAAGCATTCTAATGCATTAACCCGCAAAACATTTGGTTCTCTATACATCCCACCAGCAGGTTAACAGCTTGTTGCTTGTTACTGCCGGTGTGACAATTACCCCCATCAAGATTTTTTGAGAAAACATCTTGTCAACCAGCAGTTAAAAGCTTAACGGTCTAACGATGAGAAAATGTCATAGCAGCAATTAGCAGCAATGTGTTTTCAGTGATCTCCTGGGAGAACCATGCACCCGCCTTTAAAAGAGCAAACGGTCTCCCAAGGGAAAATGCCCAGCCACAAACTTGACCTTACGCACCTCTTGCCATTCGGAAGTCAAACATACATTCTAAGTTGAGAAAGAACCTGGAATTATGTGGGGATATTGCCAATGAGATGGAGTGAAAATGGCCGTCGTATCTTTCAAAAGGCAAACCCGTCACCTGCATTACCAAACTGAAAAAAATTTTAGATCCCTCTTAGGGGAAAACATCCCACCGGCAGTAAAATCAAATGGTCTCTAAGGGGTAAGTGCATAATCGAAGCAGCAATGGTAAATTTTTGATCTCCTGAGGGAACGCCTGCCAGAATTTAACAGCAAAGGGGAACATGTCTGACCGGCAGTTAGCAGCAGTGTCAAACTTTTTCTCCTGCGTCTACACAAAAATCAGTAATGAAAGATGATATTGCTGCTAACTGCCTCTCAGACACGTTAGGTTTCATGTTTGCACTAGTACCTTTTTTTATCAATTTCGACACTTACTTGCAAGCCCATCTGGTATTCAATTGATTGTAGCATTTCGTCTGTGATGTCACAAGCATATAAACCATTTAAGCGTTTCCCAAAATAACGAAATAACAGGGAAAGATATAGGATTAAATTCAGGAAGTGGGGTAAACATTGAAAACAACTGGACACTCTTTAAACCCCAAGGCAAAATATGAACCTCTCTTATTCGGTGGGCATGGTTCATCTTGGTTACTGGTGCGTGTTCCTATCATCTTTTGGACCCCCCCCCCCTGATTTAACCAGAAGTAGTATCGCTTTGATATCAGATTCCCAAGGCCTGTATTTTTCTCATTGTCATCCTGACATTTGAGCCTTCAAATCCCTTTCATTCCCAAGATATTTAACCAAAAAAATGCCTGTTTTTTAAATGTTTAACTATAATATTATCATGATATTGAATAAGGGCTTTGCAATTGCATTATTGCTTCTACCATACATCCGCAAGTGTTGTTTCCCACAGTACTTGATGGGAGTGTCTGCAAGGGCCAGGCTATCATATCAAGTAGAGAACACCTAGACAAAACTCATAACAAGCACCGTTAACAAGATTTGATTGGTTTTAGATCAGCAAGCCCTGCCCATCATTACGGTAAATAATAGATATGCATGCAGTAAAATACTACACACATAAATTTAATTATAAAAAAGAATATGTAAAAATATTTGTGACAAATAGATCATGTCAATAAAAAAGCAAAATTACACACTTTCTAAATAAAGCATGGATTACAGATGAGATTTTTTGTTTTGGCATCTTAGACAGTGTCATAATGGATGGCACCATATTTTTAATCTGTGATGCAGCTCAATGCCAATCCAAAATGACCTCATCTACGATGGCCAAAACAAAAAATATCATCTTTTATTCACTCACTTAGTAACATTATCATAAATCAACACACAGTATATCCCAATCAAACTCAGCATGATCATACATGTAGAACCGACCACCTCAGAAAAACTTTTCGCTAAAGATCTGATACCTTAGAGATCGTGATTGTCACATACATTTACATCTCAGTGGGCCTAAAAAAATTGCTTGCATGGTACTGTCAGAAATTAAGATGCATGGGTCATTATGGTTTTATGGTAAATGGGTAAGTACTAACAAACAAACTTCCTTGGTTGTTTTTAAATTCCTACTTTACGCAAGGAAACTTACAAAACTTGCGCAATTATACCTCGTTTTGGTGTTTCTTTCTTCTTTTGTGTCTTGTTTTGGATCTGCCTTGATTCTGTTTGCACCATGGTTTTGTCCTTAAGGTCACCGGCTGCTTGAATATGGAAGCTGTTTGCCTTATAGGTAGCACACGGCGGCATCGTGCCTGGTGCCTTTATTGTAGTCATAATGTATGTTCTTCAGCCGCTTGCTTTTTCGCAGCCCCGACGATAACAACTTGCCACTCCTGAAGTCAAAAGAGCTCAGATCGACAGCCTCACCAATAAATCTGGCTAATTGTGGCTTGCTACGGAACTTTTACCGCATGGAACTGTGGAGAATAAAAGTAAAGAGGTTTTAACCAATTATAAAAGCTGTTTTTGAAAAAATTAGTAAACATTTTCACACACACAAAAGAAAAGATTTCTTTTAATACCCTACCAACCAGCCCTAGCTACATGTACAACGAAAATATGCTTCGTTCTGTAATTTCAATGCCTGACCCATTGAATTGGTTAATTGTGGGTAGGGTATTCCAAAGTTTAGGTGTAAAGGCAGTATAGTCTTGCTTTACTGTACTCTAGCAGTTACAAATTTACACAAATCTCATTATGTGCAATGTGATACTGGTCATTGTGCATGTATAATTTATATCATGTCCATCAACAACTGGCTAAAGGGGAATGTGCCCACTGAATGCTTGAAATGAATCACTAGCACTGAGCATGAGCAGTAAACTAATTTTCCCTTGGGTGGCCAATTATTAAATTAAAATCATTATCTTGACCAGGAATCAAACCCTGTCCTTTTGGGCTTTTATGCAGGAACTGTACCATCTACTTGCTTGTTGACGATGAGATGGCAATTGATGGATAGGTCTAAAAAGGTAGCTTCTCTAGCAACAAAGAAGACAGGAGAAACAATAAACAACCTCAGTACTAGTGTCTTAAATTCTTAACCCGAACACGTCACCGATTGTTCCTGACATGTCCGCATCAGCAATGCAACCCCTTGGCAAGGCACTTTGAAAACATCTCTAAACGTCCCAACAGCAACTACCGGAAATTGTACTTTAGACTGCCGATTGGCCATCCCTCCTCCTTCCCTTCGTCTACCCCCCGCGAAAAAAAAAAAAGGAATACTATTCTCCTGAGGGGAAAACGTCCGCACTGCAACACGAAGCAAGGTTTTATTTTATTTGCCTTACTTCCGTGTTTGGCAAAATTGACACCGTGACCACCTCTGCCCCGTAAGTACTTTGGGAAAATGGTGCACAGTGCAATGGGTTGTCCTGAGAGGAACACGTCCCACCAGCAACTCACACTCCGCTCAGTGTTAAAAAGTGGGGGTGGGGGGGAATGGTGTATGGGACGAGGCCACCCTAACAGCCCCAGCGAATTCAAAACGTAGGCATCAACTTCCGGGTGCTAGTCTGTTTCAAAGATCTAACGGTAGGATGGCGCTCTTACGCATATCGAACGGTTACACACAGACTTTGACTAAAGACTAGGCCTGGTCCCAAATATTTAAATCTAAATGTAACGCGTTACTGAAATACATACTACAACTGTTTTATTGCAGGCGGGGATTAATCCACTAACCCCGACAGATTTTGAAGTCATAATTTTTCCTAAATTACATTATATTACTACTTTTGAACAAAGGTTGAAGAGATGATAATGGGTTTTCCAATGTCACTGGGCCGAGAATGCCATACAGTCAGTCCTGAGGTCACGTGTCAATTGAATAACCGTAGAAATGTTGTATCGAGGTCAGAAGGCATGGATTTGCACAAAGACAAAAGACACGCGTCCTTGGCTCTTTGTTTGATTCCCCACACAGAAAACGGTGGAAATCAGTGATGATTTTTCGCCATGTTAAAGTATAGGGGAATTCATTCAAACTGGCAATCTATGACTAACCGTTGTCTGCGCTTTCTCCAACAGATACTCTTCACTTGCACAGACTTTTTTACAGATAAGATGTCCCTTTATGATTTGTGTCAACTTTGAAAATTAGTGGGGCTCCTGAATTTGGCAAGTAAACCACGCATTATTTATTAAAACACGATTTGTTCACTTTTCATTCATCCTATGTTTTCAAACCCCAAAAATAATATTATAATTATAATTATAACCATCTGAGGTATGAAGTAGACTTTTAGAAACATTTCTTTCTGCAATATTTGTAAATGAAACAAACGTATTTACGAGCCCAAAAAACGAAGTTGTTTCAAATGTTTCTACCAACTGGAGAGGTCAGCGCTGCACCATGTTTCATTCATGGAAAAAGAAAATAAAGCATTCCAGCGTGACCTCTGTTTCACTGCAATAGTAAATGCACGTACAGTTCCCCCCCCCCCAATTACCGTTTGGAAATCCCCAATGCCCAATGCGAGTAGCTATGTCCTAAAACCTACCCCTGTTAAAAAGTGAACATCCCTCTTGTGGGCCAATCAGCCATAATCTGGCAACATGAGTACTTGATTGCTGTTTTTGCTAGTGGGACGTGTTAGTGTTAAACATCTAAATTGCTACACTTAAAGGCGCCATGGCCCGATTTCTAATCGCCTTCTCGTCCTCCCCTGAACCTAGATTGATCGGGAAGTGTTCAAGATTTTGGTGTCTAAAGAAGGCTATTATTTTTCTCATTTTCCCCTGTGAAGTCTTAGGGCTAAAGAATGTTGGTTTGGATGCTACAATATTTTAAATTTCATGTCTAACATTACTTATTTTGCAAAATAATACACACAAGGATTTATTTGGATTTCAATTAGGTTTTGTTATTTTTAAATGATTAAAAAAATAAGTCCAGACTGTTAATTACTGTTGTTTATTCTTGTTTACTTTGCCATTATCAGTGCCCCCCCCCCCCCCCCCCCGGATTAACATGAATTGAATGGTTGTTCCTTGTGTTTGGACGATCCATTAATTAGAAATGGGGTGAGATTGTTGCTTTATTTTAAATACCGTACTCAATTGGAAAGAACAAAAAGGCACTAAACAATTGCAAACAGAGCTGTTGCTCTGATTGACACTTTTGTGGCATTGGGGTTCTTTTATGCTTCGTTTTAACGAGGTGGGTAGGGATTATCGAGCTGGGATCAGGATTTATAGGCGACAATTTTTTCCGTATTTTTTATCAATCATGATCCATTTATTGATTTATTTACACTTTCTGCAACATGGGTATACGGTTGCCTACCATTAGTATGTCTGCAGAATGGTGGAAAGTATTGTGCATTTTTTGTGTGAAAAGTAACGCAAATTTTGGGCACAGAGGTAGCTATGATAATGCGAAACAAATCTGGTCTAGGGGCCAAATTAATTTGCCTTCCAATATGGCCGTCATTTCAAAATGGCCGCCATCCTATAAAAAGGCATTACTTATTGCAAATATTGGTTATAAACTTTCTTATATAGTCAAGAGAAGACTTGATTAACTTTTTAGTCATATTTCTGTTATTCTCACCAAAATCGTAGTTTAATTCACAATGGTGGTCACACATTGGGGCATAATTCTAAGATGGCTGTCCGCTCAAAGGAAAAAGCTGCTTATTTTGTAGTTTAACAGTGTTCAAGCCGTGGGGGTTTCGTATGATTTTCTAAAACTTTGGGGCCCGTCAACATATCCAAACCTACATTTATTGTTGTAAATGTCAATGTCATGATATCAAAATGGCTGCCATATTCAAATGGCCTGCAAAATTAAAAATGGCAGCTACTGTAATTTGATATGTTAAAGGTAGTATTGATTTTGTATGTGTCATGGTAAATGATAGGATTTAATCAACTATCTAAAAAATAATTGTGTCTTGGTAGGTTAAAGATTTTACATTTTTGTCTGTGTGTATCACATAAACAATATGGCAGCCATGTTCAAAATGACTGCACTATACATTTAATAACACCGCTTAAATGTACTGCTGATTTTCTTTGTCAATTTGTACCTCACAGGTCTTACTGCCATTCTAAACCATTAATCTTAATTGTGCTGCCTGGTGCTGTCAATGTGTAATTTCTAAGAATGTTATCATATTCAAAATAACTTGCTAAGTCCCTTTGTTAGTATTAATGGAGTTTTAATTCATGTTTACAATATGGACCAAAATACCAGATAATGGATGTGGTCATGTGAACATTAGGCCCCCCCCCTACGGTTAAAAAATACCAACATATTTTGGGTGTGTTTCAGTCATTCATTTACTCATTCATATTCTTCATTTTTTAGTTATTGTATTTGTTATTAAAATCATTTGGCCTTAACATAATACACCTAAAAGGGGACCACAGGCAAGGGCTGCCTGTCCATGGCACAACAAAAAGTGGAGAACCACTCACTGACATCCGAAAGATGTGCATACCCCACCTCTGCCTACTGGCAATATACAAACAAAATGAATGCGCCGTTTTCCCCCCTTCGCTCGTTCTTCCCGCCTCCCCCTCTCCTCCCGCACCAGCCAAGGAGTCGGCCCCTCATGCACACACCACCATCAAACACATTAAACCTCCCTCGCCCCCAAAATCACACCACCCCACAACACACCTAGCAACCCACCGTGCATACATCCCCACCCCTCTGCATCCCACCTTATCGAACACAACACACACAATGGGCACACATAATCACATGAAAATATGTATGTAAGGAACTTATTGCACCGACTTCACATACCAGTCCAAATTGCACTAAAAGCACAAATAGTGTCCCCCCCCCCCCCCCCCCCCCGCACACATGGAAATTTAACAAATGATATGAATTTGTTTTGAAATGATCACGCAATTTTAAACTGAAACAATTAAAGTATTGCCAACCAAGGAAGCGGTGATATGGATGGTAATCAGGCCATTTCTCTTATGGAAGTGCTGAACTGAGTTTATGTAGCGTAGGGCAACATCGTTTCTTTTGCTTTGAGATGGTGGACTTTGATATGTTTGAGTGTGCTTTTTTCACGCTGGGATTTTATTCAGGGAAGGAATGGAATCGGTACAACCAACATTGACAATGGCACTTGGCCACAAGACAGACATGTATTCACGTCTCGGGGATAGATAAGCAAGGTTGAGACGTTCTAATCGGGCACTATAGTCTTGTTCTCTCTACTCCTTTGGTGAAGAATTGCTCTGTAGCAGTTCTTTTCACACGTTCAAGTTGCATTTTTTTAAGGTTTTGGTATGAGGAGAACAAACTGGTGAACATAGTCAAAATTGGGAGAACCATGTACGGTATCATGGAAGGAGAACATCGGGAATGAAGTTCACAAACGTTTCACCGGCTACATGCCTAATAACCAAGAAGTTTGTACTCCTAGCCACAACATCTTTAAACTTGAATGTCCCATTCTTCAGATCTTTGGAAATGATGACACCAAGAAGGGGCAGCGAATCACTTTATCTAGGGCAACATCATTAATAGAGTAAAGGTCAAAGGCCTACAAAATCCCCGGACCTGGGACCCCGCAGTTCCTCAAAAAACTTGACAACTCCTGCAGAAATTTTCAAAAGTACGGAAAAATAAAACAAAAAACAAAAAAACACCCTAAATTTATACAAAAAGGTTCAAATCCAGGCCCAGATTGCACCAGTGTGTCAAATACTGGCCAGCTGTAAAGACTTTGAGCTAAATGTGCTTGTGATGTACACTTCATGCACATTTTGACAGCAATTTTGCCTCACTTCTTTTGAAGGTCCCCATGGCAACCCAGAAAATTTTTTGTAGCCTGGTAAGAGGACTGGGATTAATAGTACGTGTTCTTTCTAGAGATTGAACATAATTTACATTTGGGGATGGATTTAACTGAAGTGCATTATTTGTGGACCAAGCTGTATAATTTGTTAATCAGATTGTAACTTCTTAATACATCACATCACGTTGAATTGGTCACGATATAAAAATGTCATCAGCAAACTGTCCTATACCAGAGGTTGATGCTGTCCTATCATTGACTAAATGGTGAAAGAATGGACCCAACACAGACCCCTGCGGATCCCAGAGAGACGGGAACCAATCAGCATTGTGACCTCTGAAGGTAACTCTTTGGACACGGCCTAAAACAAAAGATTGATTCCAGGAGAGCAGCGACCTCTAATACCATATGTTTACTGAGTTTGGAAATTAACTGTGTTATGTATATAAGCTCAAATACCTTACTGTAATCAAGTGAATAATAAGCGAGCTTGTCTAAAGCTACTGTCCAGATTGGCCAAGATTATCATTGGTTTTATCAAGCAACAATGTGCAGCATGAAGTCCTGTTTAAAGCCATGTTGGCTGTTGGAAAGAAGACCATTATTTGCTAGATGGGCCTTGAAGGTTTACCATCTATGATCCTCCAAGCATTTTGCAATTATCTAGTTAATTGCCATCGCGGCTGTAATTTATTAACAACAGAAGATCCCCCCCTTTTTTGTAAATGGGAACAATGTTGGCACGCTTTCCAACCACTTGAAAGCCGGCCAGAGATAAAGAAAGCCTTAAACAAATTGGGCAAGAACAGGATCAATCTGATCAAGCAAGCTTAGCAGCCTAGCTGATATACCCATCAGTGCAACATCACCATCAATTTTTTAGATTATTAATACACTTAACACCTGCTTTGTAAGTCACAGAGATACTATGCAATGGTGAAACAGATAAAGATGGAGATGTGGAATCATCTTCATCAGATGTTGGCTTTGTAAAAATTGCAAGTTTTGGGTTAAAAGTTTTGCCAGTTTTGATTGGGATCAGAACATAATTTGGTTATCAATTTTAAAAGACGTTGACGTCGGTTCATTTTACCGAGACCGCGAACAAATGACCAGAACCGGTTTTTGCAATCGCCGGCATTCAGAAAGAGATGGCAAATGATTACTGTATGCAGATTTTATCCCATTCGTAACTTTGTTGCGGATCTTCTTAAAAGCGTCCCAATCGGAGTGAAGTTGAGCGACTTTAGCCCGTCGGGAAACGAGCATGTTTTTTTTGGAAATTAGTTTTATGCCTTTCTGGTGTATCCTGGGCTTGGACCGTTTACGTTGACGGCGCGTAGGAATAGAATCCCGAACACAGCCCTTAATAATCAACAATTGTCCCAAGTGCCCTCATATCAATGGACAGTAAACGAATCCAAACTGTGCGCAAAACAAGAATTTTGTAGTTTTGACATTGATCGGCTTTTGCATACTAAAAAAAACAAAAAAGGTTTTTTTTTAACGGAGAGGATCTGAGAGGCGCGTTTAGAATTTCCACGGATGCGGAACTTGAGCCCCAAATGGTCGGACTTGCCAATACCGAGCTGTAACATAACATTACAAATACCGATCAGGTCTGGAGTTTAAAGTAGATCCATGATACTACCATCTCTCCGGATTAATGCCTTGTGACGAGGCGTTATTTCGGAACAACGTTGGGAGAGGCCAGATTTGATTAAGCGAGATTAATAGGTCCGGTAACGGGGATCACGACTCTGAGCAAACCAATGTTGTTTTTGGTAAACTGTACACCTCCCTTCTATATTGTATGCATGCAATCCTGTCCATAGTTTAAGACTCTAACTAACGGTAGTTGTTCTGTTAGTGTATGATGGTGTAATAATCAATACTACAATCTCAATCTCTAACATCTATCTCCATGCACACAGTGAATATTAGGCTTTCACTTCCTGCAGCCGATGCTGGCTTTGCTGCTTCTCAAAGATACCAAAGGGTCATGCTGCGTACTGTGGACCCCCCCCCCCCCAGACTTTGTGATTTTTTTGTTCTTACCTTGTTCAGGCCATTCCACCTCACTGACTCCTTGACTAAATTTGTACCGGACGGAAGCGCGATTCACACCAGCACATACTTATATTGCCTTGCCCAGACCTAGGACCAGAGAACTCTTTTTCTCTCTGCTTATTTTTCCTACCTCCTTCCCCGTTTTGCCACAAGGCAAGAACACGCATGGGAGCAAGCAAAATCTTTCCCGATGTGTAAAAACATTTGTGCAACCCTTGGAAGACCCCTCCTTAAGAGAATACCTTAAGACTAATTCCAACAATGAAAGATTTGTTGTCCTCATGTACAACAGAACAATACCCTTTAGTTCATGTTCCACCTACCTCAGATGCAATGTATCACCACTCAAACAGAGCAGCATTTCACAGGCAGGACCTTGCTGGGCTGGGGAAAAGCATTGCTGGGAGCTTACCAGAGCTACCAGATCCAGCTAACTGGTTTGTCGGAAAATTACAAAAGCATTTTTAATACATACAGCTTCAAGCGGCTTACCCGTAGTGCTTCAACAGTCTGTATGGACACCCTTGTCATAGGCATCCAAAGCATGTCAACAATTGCTTAGTGGTGGCGTATGTAAATAGAAGGTGTTGTGGGTACAATTCTGGCTGCTTCACTGAATTCTGCAAGTCCTTGTCTGGTGCATTGTTGCTCCAACTTGGGCGACACTGAATTCTTTCGCAAGTCCTTATTTAGAACATTGTTGTGTCCACATTGGCAGACAAGATATGTCCACTTTTTGTGGGGCGCTTTTCTACATTTACAGGTAGTGTCTTGATCTTCTTCCAGGTATCCCCACTTCTGCAAGGACAAACCTTGGATTATCAGATCGGTCTGAATCTGTTGAGACCTCGCCATTTGCCCATGCCCAGGTTGTGAGTCATCATGTTAACACCATAGATGTTTACTTGGTTGATAGCAGGTCTTTTTCTTCCACAAAGCGACTCTCTTAGAAACGTTGAGACGGTTTTTCAATTCAAAAGGGTTGGACTTTGCTTGAGGAAACGTCTCGCTCTGATTTAAAGCGGGCGGTAGCAAGCTGGTCTCTGTCCGATATAGGTTGTTTGTCACATTAGAATTTTGGAGCTACGCTCTTGCATGCTCGCTTCACTACAACAATGTTTTGGTGAAGCATTCCTGCTAGGATGCATAAGTTTGTCCGTTGACATTATGTGATAAGCTGGCAGGAGCATTTAATGTTGGATCAAGTCTCTTGGCATGATTTATCTTTCCCATACAGGGTAACATACTCCCGGCACATAAGTAGTACCCACAAGTGCCGTCGATCTTAGGGGACTGCGGGCGAGCACCATCTTGTGCCAGTGTGAGTTTGTTCAAGATGTTTATTGCGTGACATACTTTATGCTTCCTTTTCATGATGTGGGTCTTATCAGAGAGAGTGCGGTCCAAGTAACTCCTAGGTAGACAAATTATCAGAGTTTTTCTTTAATAGGGGTCTTCCAGACCAGGTCATTCAAGCGACGTTTTTGGCTTCATGTTGTGTTTGTCTTGATTTTTTGTGGATTTTGCACAGGCGCTCTACCACTGGCTATCAAGCCTGGGTTTGGTAGAGGAGCGATAGATATCATCTATAGGTGTTAGGTGTTCGAAGGTGTCCCATCGCTTTCCTAGCTGTGCTAGTATACGGAGGTCGCCGGTTCGAATCCGGCCAGGCTCACATGTTTTTTTTTCTCTAACACTTTGTGCTCTGGCTATTCCAGGAACAGATTAATAAATATCCATCCGTGTCTAACTGGAGAATAAGTTAAAATTTAAACAATAAATTGTATATGTACTATACCTTCCTGAGCTATCATCCGCATAAAAAGCGTGGACACCTTTCGAACCTAACCAACCCGGATACCTATAGAGGATTCATATCGCTCCTCTACTACCAACCCAGTCTTGATGCTCAATTGGTTAGAGGCCGTGCTAGTAATACGGAGGTTCCAGTTCGAATCCGACCGGCTATCTCCAGGGAAAGCTTATAAAGCCACACCTTGTCTACCTGGAGAACCTGGAGAACAAGTACATTTTGGCTGCTGTGGAGATTTGTTGGTATCTCTTCGACGCGAACTTTCGGATGGTAGACCATGCTCTTTTGCTGTTATGGGTCATTAGTGGATTCAATTAAGGTGTGCCGGGTTTTTGATCCTTTCCTCTGACCCTTCCTCACCTTTACAGTTGGTTTTTAACTGGAAAGGATAGGCTTCAACAGGTGGAATACCCCTTACTATCCTTTGCGATTCCTTGGTAATGTTTTTGCCAACAATTCTATTGATCAGATTGTAACCTCTCTTTCCAATGGGCACTATAAAATTATAGCGGCAACCGCTTAGGGTCGTGAAGGTGATGTAGATGTTGACTGTCTTTCCATTCTTTGACAGCTTGTCTGTCTTTATTGGCTTCATTGAAGTTCATTGTTGTAGCCCCATTGGGTACATTGGCGGTTGAAAATCGCCAATTCCGAATGAGGTTTTGTGGAATTCCCGAAATTGAATTGAGGGTGCTGAAATGTATATGATGGAGGTTGTAATACTGATATACTAGGACAGACCTACTCAATGGTGAGACTTCGATATGTCAGCAGATATTGGCCCGGAGATATTGAGGTTGCTTTTACAATGGGGTCTGTTTTTTGGGCACACATAGATCACTTCCCAACTGTCAATGTGGTCCTCTCTACGGCAAGAATTTCATGGAAAGTATGTAGAAGAAAATAACCTTTGCTACCAGAAGCTACTTCTACTTCTTCTACTTCTCAGATTGGGTGGTGGCAATTTGGCCATCATTTTGAATTAAAGGGCCGTATAAGTGCCACGTAATAGAATTCGTTGCCCATCAATTAGTTTTAAACAACTCACAAGGCTTAGAGCACGGGGAAATCAAAGCTTTTCATTTCCTACATGTGTCCTTTGCCCTATATTTTTTTGGACCGATTGATGGGGCAATGAATCGAATTCTCACACCACTGGATGTACATTTTACAGGCTGGTAGATAAACCACAGAGTCCAACAATAACCAAATCAAAGGATGTTATTTTTGAATGAAAAAAAAACATATTCAAGTAGCACGGAGGAATTGTACAGGCACGTAAGTGACACTTCTAAACGTAGTGGCCATTCGAGGTTTTGCAGACCTCTGGCCCAAATTATAATGGAAAGAAGCATTTAACAACAGACCTAATTGGTTTCCCTTCTTAAGTTGGTGTGAATTCCTTCCTTGAGTGAGTTAATATCAGATTAAAAAACATTCTTTCTTTAATCAAAGGATAAGTTTATAAAGTGCAAGGTGCCGCCATTTTGGGGATTTTTCCCGCCATTTTGAATTCAGTTTATTTGGTTTATTGTTAAGGTGATGTGAATTCGATATTTAATGCACATTGTTCAATAACACCCTTAGTATCATAACAAGATCAAGACAAACATTCCTTTCTTAATATCACATGATACGCTTCAAATGGCCTCCATTTTGGATGTTCTTCTCCTGCCATTTTTTGATCAATTGTTTGCTAATGTAAACAATGGAGTAGGTTATACCGGTAGAGTGCCAATCAGGGTATTTCTGTTTCTAAAATGGCACGAACACAATCAAACTGAGTATTGGATCATATATAAACATAGAAAGCACGTAAAACCATGGCTTTAACAATTGGCGGCCATTTTGAATTTGGCGGCCATCTTGGAAGGAAATTAATTTGGCCCCTATACCAGATTTATTCAGCATACAAAGCTACAATCTGTGCCAAATTTTGGTAACTTTTCATTCACCCCAATGCACAATAGGTTTGCTTCTTGCACCATTCTGCTGGGGACTAGATAAGAGCCTTTAGGTGCGTAATTACAAACACATATTTGCACATTTTCCAGCACGGGTGATTTTTATGGTGCCCGGTAACGCTGAATTTCAAAAACGACTGTTGAAAATTATACAAAGACCTGATTAACGCAGGCAAATACGAGGTTGAGCAAAGTTGTTTTAAATTAAATTTTGTTGACAAAGCGATCACGGTTAATATTTTCTTACAGAAACATTTTGTAAAAAAGTCTACAGATTTATTAATTATGGATATTCCAAGCAGTGGGGTCAAAAAGTGGGGTCAGTAAATTTACCCACCCCTCTCTTTTCTTTAAACTCTATAACCTTCTTCAGGGATTTCAGGGACCCTAGGTTCCGCGTCATTGACTCTGCTATTCCTTCCTGACCCGCGAGAAAATTGCCGGCATTCATTTTGACCCGCGGCTTTTTTGAACAAAAAAGCATCTCAAAAGTCGGCCAAGTCGGATTTTCCCGTTCCCAATACTCTAAATCCCGTAGTCCGCAAATCATTTTTACTCGCGGCTCTTTTGCACACAAAGGTTTCAAGAATCAAGCTGAGGGGCTTGAAATTTCCCAATACTAATTTCCATAGTCGCAAGTCCTAAGTAGCATTACAATACATTGACAAAGAAGACTATTATAGGTATCGCAATTAAATCCTATTGTTTAATCGTCTTGCGCACAAGTAAGTCTTAACAATCATTAGATGGCCGATCAATAGATTTAAAAAATGAATCTGTTGTTGTTCCCTGCTTGATTCACAAGATCCATGGATGATGGGAGATGTCGCTATTATTGAGTTTGATTGCAAGTTTGGTAGTAATGAAGTAGTGTGAATTGTCAATCACGGGACTCTCCACAGAATACCCAACTCAGAACTCGATAACGTTCACTCACCCCCTGTCACTGACATTTACATTGTGCATTCATGCATATTCACACATTAACTGCAACGGTGACTTAGATGTACATTTGTATGCTCTGGGCATGATCATATTAGTAGCCCCGCCCATCATGCAGTGACCCTCACAGCTCATGGCCCTGTCCAAGGCATCAATTGAATTCTTAATCGTCATACACAACCCTTGATGTCCTCCTGGTGACCTTGACTTTGCTACCACCTCCGTGGGGAAACCAATTAAATAATTGGGATTTTTTTTTAATTTGTATGTTTTTTTGGTATCATTTTAAGTACCAACATTCCCATATACATGATATAGGGGTGTAGGTATGTCCCTGTATTAACACGTACTAGCACAAGTGATCGAGAACTTGTCATCGGTCTTGAGCCATAATGTGCGGTGTTGTATTTTTAAAAGAAATTTTAGGAAATTTTCCTGATGTCCCCACCCCCCCCCCCCCCCAAATAACCTCGTGATATGCTAAGTTACTTGAAAATCAGTGGCAAGATTGGGCATTTGTAAGCAAGTCCCAAAAAAGGATTGCGCCTGTTTTTGCAAAAAAGCTAAATATAGAATTAGAAACACTGGACTTCTGATCATCAGGCTGACTCTGTGTAGATAAAACTGGCGTCGTGTCCCTAGCGACGATAATGAAAGAAATAAACCGTCTTTTTCAAGACCATTCTATGAGCCGGAGGCGATTTAGAGGCAGTGATTTAGCATTTGAACCAAAAATCGCTGTGGAATGTAATCCCGCCAGAACTAATAGCCATCGTAGTGATGATAATCGCCGTTCACCGAGTCCTCTCATCAATGGATTGTGTTCATTTCATTTATTATGGTGCATGTCGTTTATGGTTCTATTGGATGCTAGTAGTACCATACAAATTACAAAAAAACAACATAGCATTTTTCCACTACCAGTTGTCATTTCACGAGTCGCTGGCTACGTGATGACAGTACTGGGGGTCTTCCCACACTTAGTGTACTGAATCAAAGTTAGGTTAGATTTTTAAAATGGCTGCTCTTGGGCCAAGGAAGTGTTAATGGATCCGACGGGACCATCCTATACCATTTAAAGTTACAGTGTTTCTTTTCATTTACCAATTAAAGGGTCATTCCTTGTTCATTTACCAATTAAAGGGGTCATTCCTTCAATTTAAACCATTAAAGGTCCTTCCTTCATTTACCAATTAACGGGTCATTCTTTGCCCCCCCCCAATTAAAGGGTCTTCAGTTCATTTACGAATTAAAGGGTCCTTCCATCATTTATGATTGAAAGGGTCATTCCATCATTTACAAATTAAGGGCCATTCCAATGTTTTACAAATAAATTAAAGGCTTAATTGTAAAGAGTAAAGCCTGCGGTTAAGGCACAGGCTTTGTCCTCATCCCGTGCTCAAACACGGACAAAATTTGGACACTTCAATTTTTCAATAAATACAATTTTGACCCTTCATTTTTTTCATTTTGAACTCTTGACAATTGACCTCAAGGGTCTTTGACTCTGGTAAAAAAATGAGTGAAATTACTGCTTTCGGCTTTAGAAGCATAGACAGGAACCTATCAAAGGAAGCGGTTTGGTGTAAAGAGAACAAACAGCTCAAAACAGGAACAGACAAAACAGAAGACCATGAGCACGATATGCAGGTCACTGTCAAGGCTTCAAATTAACTGATCAAGCTAGCTTTTTGGATAGGACACCACAGGAGAAGCCAAAGGCTAGTTGGAGGTGGAGGCGGGGGGAAGTCCGGGAGTAGCAGGAAAGCAAAGGGGATCGTAGAGAAGAAGAAGACGAGGACGTCAGAAAAGAACATAACTGGGCCGACTGAGAAGACAGAAAAAAGGTGGTTAAACTGAGAAGGCCATTTAGATGTGGAATGGATCCGAAATAGGACTGATAAATGGCAAGACTTCCGCGAATGAGGCACCCTTGAAGGCCCCAAGGAAGACACAGAGAGGGGAGGCCGTGGGCGAGTAGGAATTGGTACCGGAAAAAGATAACGACGCGAAAACAAAGAGGAGTCGCGGGAAAGAATAGGTAAACGTATCAGGGAGCGTCCACAGCCTTCCGCACCGACTTTTCTACTACAATTTTTTCGTTTTTCCGTCCGCCGGGAACCTCTCATTAAGCAATAACACGTAATCATGCTTCTGCACAACAAACGTTCCTTTATAATTATCGAGAGCTGCGCTTAAGTCTAAGCGGCCTCAATTCAACGGATAGTTTATGAACAATTAAGAAATGGTTCTCATTGCTAGCGCCAAATTAATTTCAAGAGTATGTTGGCTAGGGTGTGTGTAACTTGACTGTAATTACCGTACCTCCACGGTGACGAACTAAGAAATGGGGTCATCATTGGACTTCAATCATCGATATATGATTTTTTGCCGCCAAGGATTATGGGGCTGACTTCCCCGCTGCTGCCTGTGGGAATGGCTAGCTCTGTTTAAAGTAAAGTCGCCGCGAGTTAGCCATTTTTTAATCTGGTGACACACAAAATAAGCCAACTTCACCCATCGTATACTTGCTAAGTATTTGTCCACTTCGTTCCTCCCACAATTCATTAAGGCAAAAAAACTATGTTTTTGTCTCAAAGCTGACGCCGGCGTTTGTAAATTTTCAATGGTAAATTCAAAAAATTTATGTCGGAAAACTTTTTTTTTATATTTTTTTTCAAAACAAAATGTTTGATCCTCCGATTTTTGTTGAAAACTAAAAACAAACAAACTGATTCAAATCTATCTCTATCTGGCAACTTCCCTCGCAACTATTCATGCCTGTCAACTAGTAACGATTTCCGCCATAATTTTGTCCGTTTTCCAAGTCCCCAAGTCTGTGAAAACGTCGAGGAGTAAGATTTCTGAATATCTCGATCGACTTTTTGAAATAATGCAGAAAACAGATTAAAAAAATTAAATAATTTTGCCAAGAAATGTCCTTAGATATTTGACCAATAAGTTCTGAAATTTTTGTCCCTAATAACCCAATCTTTTGAATGATATTTGTTCTTGAAATTTGCCAGAAATTATCACAAATTGGAAGCAATATCAAGTGAGTAAAACCCCGACTTTTATCCTGAACATTTCATTTTTCACATGTTACAGCATTTGTTTTTATGCTGTTTCCATTGATAACCCTATTATGTATTGCATCAAGCGCCATTTTAATTATTGTGTACGAGACTGTGTTTTTGATTGGTTTGTGACCGCGGCAAATATTTTTCAACAACAACGGCAGGGTGAAAGGTAATTCACTGGGTTATGAAATGTCAATAGTTTTTAGTCTTATTTAATAGTTTTCTACAACTTTTCATATATTAAACTCTTTCTGAATTCAATTTTAGAAGGTTTAGACATTCAGTTATAAATCAATCAATTTTATTTTGTGTTTGATTAATTATTACTGTAGTTGATGAAGAGATCAGCAGAAAATTCAAACTTATGATTTTAAAACTCTCAATTTTTGTCTCCACTTAAGTACATAACTGAAAAGATATAATAGCTATAATAGATTCCTGCCATCTGATCAGCTCCTAGGTGCCACCTAACAGAGCTCCGATATGGAGCTTTGTTGAGGGTTGGGTCCACAGTCCGCTTGTTTCAAGTGCCTTCCATGCGGGCAGACTGGCTTATGGATTTTTTTATTCCACTTCCGTAAATAAGAAAGGAATAACACTAGTCAATAATAGATTCCTTCCTCTGATCATCTTCCTAGTTGACCACCTAACTGCCGGAGCTTTGTTGTGGTTTGTTCAGTCCATTTATCATATCATGTGTTTTGAACAGAACAAATTTTGAACACCCTTAAAAAATTAAGGATTAGTCTGTAGAATTAAAAGTTAAAAAAAAAAATAAAGAATGCGCGTACCGCATTAGTTCTCAAAACACTCATCAGCTTTGAGACCCCTTGTATATTTTTTGGCCTCAGATTTTATTATATCCTTAGAGTTACGTATATATACAATCTGTCACATTTTCTGACACTGTGAGATGTTTTGGGCGTACAGTAAGATCTTTTTCGAGAGAGGTGATTGCGCACAGCCATTCAATTGTCGATCCCCATTTTGAGCCAAGTGATCCTGAAAGAGAATGATATCATTAGGTGTCTCATTTTCGGGTAATTTGAATTCCCGGGTACCCAATATTTTTTTTTCGAGAGTACCCGGTACCCGAATCCTTCAAATTTTTGAAAAATTGATTCAAGTTTTTACAAAATTTACATTTAACGTTTTATTTAAACTTGCCATTGCCAAGTCACAACGAATGTTATCTGAGCGAGTCCCAGGAAGTCGGCGGGTCCCCGCCCGATGTTCGATGTCAACACTCACTTGAAAATTACAACTCGCTTAACTAACTGTCTCTACACGTCAGAAGGTATCCAAAACATGGGCTTTTACTATAAAGGTGAAGTAAACTTACTCAGGTCTAAAAGAAAGTAAAACTGGCAAAGTTTCTAACCGAACGTGTGGTGATGTTTATTGTTGTCATGGGCAGCGACATTTTATTTCTGCTCATGCAATTAATGTTCCCGTTTTCTCTTAGGAGAAAACCGCCCTTATGATCAATGAGTGAGTCCTTGAAACACACACAGCGCACGTTTCCGAGAAATCATGTCGAGTCGTGTTAGCTCGTGTTTTTTGACCCGATTGAAATCAGAAGCGACCCGTTCAAGGCCTGGCGTGTTGTTTTGAGATTTATTTTACTTACTCCATGGAAACATTTGAAGGATTTAGTACTTGATGGACCTATTTGCTGCATATCCTAGTGAGTGAGAGTGAGTTTAGCCAGGTTGGTGATATAGGGCAAAATTTCGGGAATCGGTGAGTAGGGATTTTGTATTACCGGGCCAAGGATGATCGGGCGGGAACCGATTCCGGACTCGCCGAGACCCCTATGAATAATGGTCTTAAATTTGCTTTAAATCTGGTTTAATTTGACCATTAACTTGGGTTGTTTAAGTACCAGGCTTAGATGTGACACAGGAGAAAGAAGAAGAAAGGTCGAAATGACGTCGAAGGTTTTTCGGAAAGAAATCATTGTAGGTATACCTGAAAAAAATTATTTTTTTGTATGTAACGACAAATTACCATTTTGGGTGCATTTACGACCATTCTTTTAGTATTAAACCTTGCAGGGATCTGTTGAGAAATAGATTTTTACGTTTTTTGGAGTTTTTTCACCTATAAAATGGTTACGTTCAGGCTGGATAGTGTGGAGAAAATGAGAGCGTGCCCGGATGTAAATAGAAATTACATCAAATTGGTGTGCGATGCAAAATGGCTGACCGCATACGTATGAAGCATGTGCGTTACGACCACCCACATTGGATACTATGGGATCTAGACTTTGTGTTGCCAGTTGGTCGCGACGGCACCGTAACGTGTTGCGAAGTGATCGTAGTGATGACCGAAAACAAAACCAGAGCCACGGTTGAAGGACAATATCTCGAGAAAGGAGGTGATATTGAAAAGATTTTTTCACTACTGCCTTTCTGTGATGTGAAATTTTTTAATATTATTCACTTTATACATGAATCCTAAAATATTTTTTTAAAATTTGGGTATATAAACAATCAACATCGCTAGATAGGCCTAGATCAGTTAGACTCTATAGTTGGAGAAATAATTTTTGGCCCAGTTACTATACTCTCCGTCAATTCCTTTTCTCTGAGTTTCAGGGACTAACGGGCCAGCATTCCCGCCGACAGAAGCCATGACAAGGTAAAACGGAAATACATCATCTGGGCTACCCGCCGCAACTTCGCGCGCGTATGTAGCGCCTATTCAGGAAAGGAGTTGTGACGGGCAAGTATAAGTCGCCTGCTTCCCCACTAAAACGGCGCACCACTGGTTGCACGGAGACGCAGTTCACGCAACAAGACAACGCGCGTGTACGCAGGCCAAGAAAGAAATTATTACTCGAAACTATAGTAACTAAAAAGTGAGCAAGGCCATCATTCATGATCATGTTGAAGGATCCTGGCCCTGCTGTTTTGTTTTAAGCTGGGGACCACACATTCCTCTTCAAGTCAATTGTTAGTGTAGTTTTCAAAGCCTACGCTAAGGGCGCGCTTGTAAAAGAATCTACATGAAAAATCAGTTCTGAGTTGAGGGCAGGTCCGATATGCGGTGCATGGATTGTGTCAATGTTTTGATCACTAGCATCCTCAACAGAGTGTGACCAAATTAAAACCAAAATTTCAGATTTCTGACCAAGTAAGGAGAATTCGGAAGCGTTAAAGAATTTTGATCTTACTGTAATAGTACAATCTGATTTTCCGGCAGAAAGGCCAGATTTTCGTTTATTAAATTCCTCCCTCTTCCAGCCACTCGGTAAGGCAGAAACATTCTTCAAAACCAATTTTTTTACTTTTATCCATTCATAATAACAGAAATAAGTTAACCTTGAGGAAACAAAAAGCGAAACAGCGTTCTTAACGTTAAATGAGGGGCCCGGTTAGTCTCTGCTATAACCAGCCGGTGTTAATAGTGGCAGTGTTTAGGGTCACTACTCTTCTAGGGTTGCGGCCAAAACATACATGGGGTCTTAAATCTTGCCTCTTCTCCCATAAGGAGATCAGGAAAGTAATAAATAATCAAGAAAAAAAATCTACATGAATCAAATTATGTATACATGTTTTAACGATCAACCAAGAGATTTGGTCATCTTATTTTCGGTGATATTAGTTGATTTCATATAGATTAGGCACTCAATAGATTCTTACCTTTTATGTGTGGCAGAAATAACAAAAATGAAAAAAAGGTGATTGTATATGGCCTTAATTTCAACAGAAAACACATACGGCTGAATTTCTATTTGCTCCTAGAAAAAATAGAAATTTCCGCATTTTTGTTTTTTTTTTTTTTTCTTACCAAAGGAAACAGTTCTCAGCTCATCCTTTCAGATGGTGATATTTGATTGAAAGCTTTTAAAAACGTGAAAAAAATCAGCAATTTTCACATTGAAAGGATACTGTTATTTGAATTCTTTTGTTGCACCGTTTGAACTTCTGCAAAATCTTGTTTTCTAAGAAAAGTTTGATCCCCCGCCCCAAAATATATGTTGCTCCCCCGGGGGGGGGGGGGGGGCACTGAACAGTGACGGGGATGTATAAACCGGTAGTGGGGGCCTATCGTAGCGATTTTTTTTTCAAACCAAAGGGTCAGTCGGGGTACCGATAGCAAACATTTGTTTGAAATGCGTATTGGTTTACTGGGCAGCCAACTGAAATTAGGGGATCTGTGGAACTATGGTTCTGTCATGCTAACCAAAAGTTTACGCAAAATGCAGTTGTGAAAAGTGAAGTTGGACTAAAAAAGGGGGGCATGGGTACGGACTATGACAACTGTGGCATTAGCTGCCAAAAATGGGGGTCAATTGGGTCTCAATCAGATGGAAAAAAAGGGGGTCATTGGGTATTGAGGACAGTCAAAAGGGGGTCTTCGACTTACACATGACGCCATACTCAAATATGGGAGTGCCCCCCCCCTGTTTTGCTCCCGCCTGCCCAAATGAAATGTCTGGGTTACGAAACTGGTCTACCGGACTGACCACTGATCTCTACAGATCCGTGGACGTGACCACCTGAGAACTGCACAACGGCCCAAAATGACCACCGAGTTAATTGACCTGACAAAAACTTACGAAGACAGTGTCAATGAAAATATTTACATACCTCAGTGTAGTTTTGAAAGTAACCATGTCACATTTTAAGGTAGGATTATCGGTACGGCTTCGTGCTCAGATCTTGCCTGAATGAAAAATTGTCTGGAAATGTTGGTATTGGTGAAAAAGAAACGTGCTGCCAACAATTTATTTTCCAAAAAAGGGGTTTTGGAGATTATGTCAATCTAATGCTTTCAAATTCCCGGACTTTGTCAGGACATGATTTTTACAGAATACCATATGGACAAAAAGGGCTATTTTGTGAAAAACTACACATCTTATTCCATTTTTTTCTAAGTAATTGATGACGTTATAAGAGTGGGTTGTTTATGGTTAGAGAATATCAAACATCCATACAGTTTTTTGATGTGTTTCATCAAAACAAGAACAGGTGTCGCAACAACTGAATCAGTGAGTAGCAAAACAACAAGTTTTGGTTGGTATTGCTAGAAATACTGAAGTATGCCACTTTTCATAAATTTTTCTAGAAGAAACTGGCAACTCCCTTGTGATGAATAAAGTGTCATTTGAAAGGAAATCAAATTTAGAAAATCTCCCGTTAGATTTTACAGTTGAGTGTTTTATTTAAAATTAGTAAATAGGCGCTAATGTTATAAAAGCTTTACACAAGGAAAAAAATATAATTGAAAATCTTTTCAAATGTGCCAGTTTTTAATGTATCCTTTGTTTAGAGCTCCTTCGTACCTCCGGGAGGTTTCTCAGGGGTTTGTGGGTACCATGCTAGCTTAGAGGGGTTTCTGAAAGTGACCCTAACGGGGCGCAAATTTTCGGTGAAAATATAATTCCTAACGGGATCCTTTTTCGGTGAAAATATACCATTTTCAGTGAAAAATTAAGTCCTATAACGGGGACAATTACCGTAAAATAATACTGAATACGGGGAATAAACAATATAGCTTTAAAAGAGTGATAGTTCCATACAAAAAAATAACACTTTGAAATTGAAGAAAATTCCACACTTTTCCTATTTATATCATCAAATGTTTTCCAAAGTTGTGAAAGTGATTTTCAGTAAGAGTCCTTTCATTATGTTGAACATTTTTTTCAACCATTATGCACTGTAAATCGTGATTCCCCGAAGTAGTCCAAAATTTGAAAAGTTGATGCCTGGCTAGCTTTAAAGTGTAGAGGAGAAGTCTACATATAGGCGTAAATCCGGGGCCCAGGGGTGGGTATATCCCCCCAATAATTTGATTGAGGGGGATGGTCAATACGATCATCCCCCAATGGTGATGCCCCGTTCATGGGTTTTTGACAAAAAATAACCTCATATTTTACCATAATAGTTTTAAAAAATGGTCATTCCGCTCGCTTTGCGCGCATTTTGTAATTACACGTACATTTAATGATTTTAGCTTCTAAATGGCAAAATTTTTAGCGCGCCTTCGCGCGCACATGTGCTAGTATTGGATCTTTTCATCAAACTCTGTTTCATTAAAAAATTTCATCAGCCCCATCCCCCCAATGTCAAAAAGAAATTTACGCCACTGGAAGTCTATATAATTCTCATAAGTGACTTTTTGCAATTCAAAAAATGACAGAAAAGGAAGAAACAGCAGTCCTGAAAGATATGAATCCCCATTCAATTACGTGTTGCAGTAAATGTTCGTACTGACAGTAGTTACTAAAATATAAAATTTTGTCCTTATTAGGTTGCTTTCAGGGTTAGCACTCGTAGGCCTATATTGTTAGATGTCTATTGTTACAGACATGCAAAAAATCTATTTTTTTATGATTTTTTCGATTTCTGATTTAGCAAATCACTGATAGTGCCTGCCCATATACGAGTCCGTGCGTGATTTACTTTCAATGTCATTTTCTTCCTGCTGGGGGCTAAAAAAATACAGAGTGAACATAAATGATTATGGTATGTGGAAATATGTTATTAAATTATCTTATGGGAGAATTAGAAATAAAAATAAAACGAAATAAAAAACGTGCCTATAATATAGCAAACAAACAAATAGCCTTTTTATATAAACAACAGAACAATTTCATCAAAATAGTATAGCTCATCAGCTGGTTAGTGTTTTTATATTTTTTTAAATGATCTTAACCAATCAGTCATAAAAATGATAAAGACGATGAAAACAAAGCCAGTGCTCTACAGGTCCGATCCCGGGGTTCAAACCAAACCAAATTTGGCGTTTTGGGGATTTTTATTTTATTTATTTATTTATTTTTTTTTTTTTGCTTTTATTTTTGCTGTAGGCATGACTGTAAAGTCAGCTGCTTTTTGGAGGAAATGATTGATAGGCCTATTGTTAAAATGTATGTCAATCGAGTGAAAATTGCAATTTTATTTTAACAGATATTTGTAGTTTTTAGGGTCATTTTTTGTCAGTTTTATTATTTTGTATATACATATTGTTTTATTCAATGTATTTGTAAGTATTTTTAAACATTTTGTAATATTTTGTCAGTATTTTCAATTCTTTATTTTTATTATTTTTATATTTTTATTTGTAATGTGTTTTAATTTATTTTTAATTTGATTTCTATTTATTGTTATTGTTTTAGTCTAATTTTCAATATTTTTTTATTTATTTAAAAATTAAAATGATTTGTAATTTTTTTTATTGATTATTGTTCATTTTTTCCTTACATTTTATTTATTTTTAAAGTTTTGCCACTTTATATTTTTGTTCATTCTTACCGTATTTGTTTATTGATTACAGAGAAACCGTGGGTTCATAGAGCTCACTGATTTCTACACAGAGATCAGTGATAGAGCTGCTTCCGCAGCTGAGAAATATATAATACTACAGCCCGTCCCTAGTTATTATGCGGACCTGCGGGTGAAGAGTACTGAGCCTTGTGTGAAACAGATGATGATGTCGTCTGCTGTGTAAAGACATTGACTGTAACTTGTAAGAAAAAAAGGCTTATATTGATTGGATACATTAGTCATTCCTGTTTAGTTCACAATGTAACCCTAAAATATACGAGCAAATCAGACGCTATCTTTTATCGGAATGACATTTTCGTTATGGACCGCGTACGCCCATATGAAAACGTTCATCTGTTAAAACTGTGCATATGTGTGGTTTAGGGTTGCATGATTTAGTACAACGCGGAGTCATACTGAAATTTCGGGCATGTCAGACGAGTCATTATCAATCTTTTGCATTTCACATTTACGAATCACCCTCATTTGCCGACGACCAATGTCAAAAAACGACGTAAAGGTTCCCTGTACTAGGTTGCATTGCGAACTAGTCTAATCCAAATTCATGTGAATTGGTCTAATGGCATTAGACTAATAGTAATAATTGGAGTTAGACAAAATGGCCAGGGTGGCATGGCATGGCCATTTTGTTTAACTCCAATTAGTTCGCTCAGATGTGCCTGTCTCTACAGGCATGTGTTCTGCTGAGCATAACCTTTTGTCTTTCATCTTCTTATCTTTAACATTTGGACATTATCGTATATCAGCTAACGTAGGGTATGCGCTGTCATGGACTTGTATCAACATAAGCACACGGCCAAAATCTTTAAAGGCATTGACATCGTCAAGAAGCTTGTCCCCCAAACCCCACTACCTCAAACAGGGACTCTTTAGCATTCTCTACAATATACACCCAAAACCAAGGAATCCACACAGTCGTTTTTCACATCCCAACGGCGAAAAAAAAGTTACTAATTGGATGGACCACTTTTCAAGGCAGCATTATTTACTCCCTAAAACTGTCATCGTGAGTGGTTGCCAGTTTAGGAGTTTGCCGGGTCAAAGGTCGACACGCCGTTTCGTTTGTTGGTCAAACCCAAAACAAGTCGATGGATTCTTGTTCTGGGTATTGTAAGATCCTGTTCTTTAGGAAGTTTTGCAAAAAACTTTGACGATGGTCATGACTTTAAATTGGCATTGGCTTATTGTTGATACCAAGACCAGTAAGCGGCATAACCTTACGTTAGCTTGATATAACGATTTTTTATGTCCAAATGGTTTTAAAGATGATGAATGAAAGACAAAAAAGGTTATGCTCAGCAAGAACTACATGGGAAATGGTCATTTTGTCTAACTCAAGTCTTAGTTTATACCATTTAGTCTAAAACCATAGGGACTATTCATGTATTAACCTGCTACATTTAGTCTAACATAGCCATGCCTCATTCCCCCCAAGGTTGCTATGATAGGAACTCCATATGGGTTGTGGTTGTGTCGCGCCGGGCTACGAGTGTTGAGATAATAGAGCTAGTCTAATAAATTATTCGGTCTGGTCTAGCAATGCTAAAACTCATATCGTTATATCCATATCATCTATACTGAATTGGTCTACTGCCAATTTGGTCTAATACCCATCTGCTCTACTCTATATTCCAATTGGTTCATATCCCCCCCCCCCCCCATTGGTCCCGTGGCTATATCCATTTGTTCTATCCATTATGGTCCTACTATTAATTCATCTAGTGACTAGTCTTATATTCATTTTGGTCCTACTCCCCATTTGATCTAATATCCATGGGTCTAACTGTCCCATCTATAGCCGGAAGCGGACATCGGATTCCTGCATTCCGCATAAAAAAAAAATGCTTTTTTTTATGTCATGCTATTCTTAGGCATTAATCCGCAATTATCTAATTAGTAACTCTGACGGATTGGCGCCTAGAAAGCGATTTGAGCCTCCCTTTTGAAACTCTGCAGTCCTGGTTTGATGCTACTTGAGCAGGAGTGGCATTCCATAAGCTACTAGAATGGGAGAAATGATCTCTGTGGGAGGCCAAGTTGGACCTTGTGACTTTCACAGCAAGGTCATGAGACCTGACTGGCCGCCTAAGGCACGGAGCAACTGAAGCCTCCCGCCTCCAGGTAGCAACAATGTGCGTAAAAACAAATCATTCGATACGCGCTGAATAAAGCATAGTGTCGCGCTATGTGCCGTGCTCGTGACTTTTTGTTTTTTGCGCACTTTGTTTTCAACGCGATACAGGATGATTCCCTGGCTTTCCCTGGTTTGTTTCACCCGCAAGGGAAGCAATGTGAACGTCAGTCCCCAGCTCCCGGCCATATATTAATTAATACAGTGGTCTGTCAGTGTGTCTGTCTGACCGCGTAGATAGTATTCCTCGAGATCAGAGGGTCACACGTTTCTAAACTTGGTGGGTGGGTACCCCCTTGAGCTTGACCGAACGAAGACCGATTTGTATTGGGTTAGTGGATCTAAGGTCATGCAGGGGTCCATTCCAAGATCAATTGAGGTCAAGTGGGGGAAACGTTGGTGTATGGGCATGAAACATTGAGGGTGGGTCCGAAATACTAAAATTTCATGCATTTTATTGCAAAACACCTGATTTTCTGTCTTTTGGGCTTTATGTTTTGCCTTTGATGTCAATAATTCAATCATCCAGGGCCTTTCAATTTTTTTGTTAATTGCATAAATGTGACTTATGTCCTCATCTATTTTTAAAAATGACATGGATACTAAAAGGTTATTCCATAACCTGACTGCTTGGTTTTCTACCAGTGTATCTGCCAAGCACAAGGCTTTGTGGGGTAAGTTATCATCAAATTACTGCTTGCATGACAATAGGCAAAATAGTAAATCATAATTTACCAGGGGCGGATCCAGGATTTGAAAAACGTCAAAATTACCGGGGGACTGAAGGCTGAAACTTGTCCAAAATGGGCTGATTTTACAAGATTTTGCAGAATTACCGGGAGGTGTGCGCCCCCTCCGCCCCCTCCCTGGATCCGCGCCTGTTTACCCCTATTTTCTGTACCAAACCCTATCAGTAAGCCCAAGAAGCATAAGTTCAATCAATTTTAACATTATTTTGGTACAAAGTCATTGGAAAACTACAATTTACAGGCCTTCATTTATGAAAATAAGAGGAGCTCTGTTAATAACTCTCCTGTATTCATTTAGGAGCTCAACAAGGGGCTCAAATTAATTACATGTCATAACAAAAACACAGGCCTTTCGAGTAATAAGGAGCTCCATTTTTGGAGCTCCTGAAAGACTGCTCAGGAGAGCTGTAGGAGCTCCGGAGCTATAGCTCTCCTCAGAAATGAAGGTCTGAATTTAATTGAAAGTGTAAGAGACCAACAAAATGATATATAAGGGGGTTTGTAAATTTCTGCAGAAGGGGTATACATGCTTCCGTGGTTAAAGCGGCACTGGCACATTTTCACAAAATATGAAATTTCTTCAATTTTTTTTTCTCAAATGATAGTCTAGGCCTTTGGAAGGATAGAGATACATTTTACACATAAAATAACATACCCCCAAGCGGGTAGCCACAATTTGTGCACCCACTTTATCTGCTCCCAGTTGAATTCAGCAGCCTTGACGGAATAAAGTAGAGTATCACGTGCACTTTATTCCGTCAAAGCTGCTCAATTCAACTGGGAGCAGATAAAGTGGGTGCGCAAATTGTGGCTACCCCCCCAAAAAAACAGATAGGGAGGTTATTAAGAGGTTAAAGACATCCAGGTAATTTGTAGGCTAACTTTAATCAACAAATGTGTCTATTACATGAATATCATAGACTCGAACTCACTGATATTAAAACCACAAAAGGTTACAGACCTGTTAAACAGGGTGCATTGCTTGGGAAACACGCATACGGCACATGTGTTTTCTTGTGTTAAACACCATTTTTATTGTCTGCTGAATTAATGTCGCCAGCGACATTAATTATAAATTCATTCTGTTTACCCGTAAGGACGCTGATTTGATCTTAATCATTTCATGTGATGGCTTTTGTATATAAAAGCTTTACAACCATGCAAAAATATCGATTTTGAAAAATCTTGAGGGCGCACTATTTTTCAAATGTGCCAGTGTCTCTTTAACTTGTTTAAGTAATGAAGGAATCGTAGTAATTCAAATTACTTGCATAAATTTTATTCTGTTGGTTTCATGTTTCAGAAAAGTATGGCGGCAAGACAGATGATGTCAAAAATGCTCAATTTGTCTTCAGTGAAGATATAGATTCCTATGACACAAGAAGGTAAACTGTAACATTGTGGTTTTAAAAGAACAAGAGGCCTTTGCTTTGATATTAGCATCTTAAAATAGAAACAATCTTCCTGGCATCTAAAAGAGTAATTAAGAAATTAAAATATTTTAATAGACAATTTTTATACTGTTCTGGAATCAGGACTAGCCTAATAATCCCAATGGTTATATAGATCAAGAGAGATAAAAATTGGTTAAACCTTCCCTCTGATTTTGATGATGAAGTCATCATTTTATGTACATATTTACCACACATACTATGTAGTCCATCTAGAAGGATCCTTGTTCCCCCATTCATTCCCCTGTGACCTAGCCACCGAGCGCGAAGCTTCGAGCTCGGTGGCTAGGTCATGGGGAATGAACACAAGGGGGGAAAAAGGGTCCTTCTAGATGGACTAATACTATGCAGAGTACAGAATGCAGAAAACATTAGCCCTATCAACTATCATGATGAAGTTTCCTGTTTTTGTTTTTGGTAGTTTATTTGATTCCGAGGATTTCCTGATAGGTTGCCTGACTGTCTTCCATGCTGGGTTTATTGATGCCTGTATGAAGCACCAAAGTGCCCACAAAGTACCTGTCAGTAAATTCATCATGATGCCACCTGGACTACCCTCAGGTAAATCAGTTTCTCACTCCTGTCAGTATATTACAAGCTCTAGGCATAGACGTAGTAGTAGTAGTAAAACCAAAGTTTTAAATCTAGTTTTGTTCCCGCTAGCAGGGGTGGCCGGATTCATCTCACATTCACAGCAATTCCTCCTGTGTGAGGATTTATTCGAGCAAAAGATAATCGACGGATGCCCTTCCTGATGTCAATGTGCTAGATGGCCGCCATTAGCTCTCCAGAGCTGACGCCCTTGTAGGTAAACCAGCTACCTTCCTCATTGGATTTCATTACCCGGCCCTGGGACAGGTAGTGCTAGTCACCAGGATACCAGTAGCAGGCCCTCAAGAAAACCTGACCTGACCTGTAGTAAATAAATACATTTCAGTTTTTAACACTCCACAGAATTCTTTTATAAACCAAGAATTCAATTGCTTGGTTACAGAAAATCTCAACACTCATCTCGACATCAATCCAAGTTAATCTTGTGCCTCATCATCAGTGCTAGCATATCTTGCATAATGTAAGAGACTAAACAAAAATGTCATGTCTTGCACTTGGTGAAGTATGATTTTGGCTAATTTTTCTGCAATGATTTGCAAAAACCGCAAATTTAGAAAAATTAAGCTGCTAAACGGATTCTGACATACCTGATGCACAAAAAACTGGCGGTGACCCTAGTCGATTTTGCCTTAGAAAAGGGAAATTTAAGCCAGGATAATGATGATGTTGTGAGTCATTGTTTTCATTAGATAAATCAAACTGACAAATGTGTTCATTCATGTGTTGATATTCATGAGACATTCACAAATACGATGTAAACCATATGTGGTGGTGTCCAAAAATATAACAAAGTTCACATGATCATTATACATTTGGGCACCTTGAATCTGGTTGTGCTGTTTTGAGGCGAATGCTACTGTCTACTCATGTAAAGGCTTTGTTGTGATGTACAACAAAAGGACAGATTTTGGTCTGGAAATAAAAAGGCTTAGTTGTATTAAAAACAAAACCAGCAAGAACAAAACCATGTTTCTTGTAGGGCTTCTAAAGTACCTATTCATACAAATATTCTTTACTTTTATTTTTTTTAACCTGAACAAAATTTCAGAATTGGAATATGTGACCAAAGAAGTTACTGAAGACAGTGTTGTCGATATTGAGGTAGTGAGGAAAAAGGCCAAGAGGTAAGAACTGGGACAGTTTCAGTAATTGTGGAGTCATTTTAACGAGAAACATCATATGTATACTCCATTTCCCTACCTCTGTGCAGTGTTGCAAGCGCTAGATTTGATGGTCGCACCAGTAAACCGCACGCGCTGGCCTAAAGCCACGGCATTTTTACACATGCGCACAAAGACGGCATATATTGATGCGTGCGTAAAAGCTGCATCAAGGTTATGACATCACTGCACAGAGGTAGAGAAATGGACTATAGTTGACAGGGACAGGTGCAGGCAGGCGATACCTTTGGATAAAATGACATTACCCAAGACTATGCACATTGGGATTGTTTGCACTTAACTGCTGCACATCATGTGGATTGTCAGTGTGTTTAGGCCTATTAGAAATTAGGTTCGGTCGGTTTATTTATGTAATGAGCATATTTGTTGATTAAAGGGACATAATGACATGAAAAAAAATTGACATAATGAAAAGGACCCTTACTGAAATCACTTCCACAAGTTTGAAAACAATTTGGATGTTTACATTCTGTAAAAACAGTAAAAACAGGAAAAGTTCCAGAGGGGGAGGTGGCAGTTCGTGGCAATTTCTGGAAAAAGGATGCTGACATTACTGCCAGCATTTACCAAACTTGAAAAGCATGCTGTCATCAGCTCACAGACCATTGCTATTGTATATGTGCTAATCCCGGATAATCCATCTTTCACTTGCCAGATCAATATCTTACTACAAGCCTAAAGTACAATGGCTGAATCCCGGTCTGAATGTTTTTGAATTGTCGCAAAACATGCTAGATACACTGTAAATTCTGTCAGGGATGTGAACACCTTGCTTTTCTGTTCCAGAAATTGCCACAACTGCCACCGCCCCCTGGGAACTCTTTCTGTTTTTACTGTTTGTTACAGAATGTAAACTCCAAGTGTTTTTGAACTCGCTGAAGTGATTTCAGTAAGGGTCCTTTGTCATTAGTCAATTTTTTTCATGGCATTATGTCCCTTTAAAGTACAACAGGCCCACAAATTAGGCTAAAGATCACTGAAAAATGCCTTTGCCTCATAAATTATTATGGCTCCTCTGTGTTTTATGGTTTGGATATTATGTGTAAAAGTATATCTGAATTCTTCGAAGTCATAGACTTCCTCTGACTCAGAGATTTTGAATTAATTTTTTTGTGTGTAAAACTAAAAATAGTCACCTAGGTAAAGATATTCATCTAATGCAGTTAAATGCTTCATTCCAAAGTTAGGGATGAATCAGATTGTTTCTTTTCATGCGTAAAACATTTTTCACATATAACACACCATAGGATACGTGTATAACAAAATTCCGCATCCGGAATTTTAACTAACACGTTTGTGATTTTCTATAGAAGGAGTTTGATTTGAGCGCTTAGTTACTTCACACAAGGATTAATTACATGGAAAAACATTATGTATATGCAAAAAACCGATTTGTAATTGCATTTCATGTGTTTTGAAGTGTTCTAGAAATTTACATCCTGTAGTAGTGTTCCTTTCTATCCTCTGTAAACTCTCTCTTGATTTGTTTTCTTACTAGGTCAGATAATCTTGTTTCAACTCACGGCAAGTGGACAGCATGAAGTAAGCATGTATTTGTGTTGTTCAATACACAATAGCAAGTAATTATTTAATAGGTTTTTTATGGTTGAAAGAAATGATTTGCAAACTTTCTCCTTTTGTCTATAGTAGGGATACCACACTGTACAATGTGGATCCTAGTCTGATGCAGAAAATTCAGAAGGATCCCTCAAACTATTAACAGGCAAGGCTGTTAAAAAATCTCATTCATTTTGAATAAAACAAAAATTATAATGCGATACAGTTTTACAACTGATTTGGAATTGGTAAAATGGTACAACAGTTTGTTTTTGATCATGTATATAAAATCATTTTTTAGGCACCTGCATGGGTTTTTGAAAATAAGTATCCATAAAATGTCACCTAACTTTGAACCATTCTATCCCCTCAACAACAGTCCTGGGTAACTGAGTTGTTAGGCCAAGACATGGCATCCACTCTCCTGAGTGGCACATTCCAGATTTATATAGATAGCTGCTATAAATGGATAAGTTGTGGCCTGTGTAGTCACCAATTCTAGAGAGTGAGTTTCAACCCTTTTTTTGCGCGGCCTGCCTTAAGGCAGGAAGACCCATAGAGATCACTTTGTCACTGTTTTAGTAGTCCCTGTTTGCCTGTTGGTTTTGAAAAATGGTTAATCATTTGGCTGTACTACTTTGATGGGTTTTAACCAAACTTGAGTCAGAGGTGCAACATGGGATCTCATTTGTTAATGTGTTCAAGGTCACATACCAATGCCAAAGTTCTGTGAGTCAAGTTGTAAGTTAGACTGAAAAAATGTAAAATTTTAACCTCAATTGTAAAAAGTTGAAGTTCAATAATGGAACCAACTTGGTTTATTGAGATTACATGCAAACCATCATTTGTTTAGAATAAATAATAAACAGCATTTGATATAGCGCCTTTTCCCAGGTTACAAAGCGCTTACAATCCAAAGAAGAACAAATAATATTAGCAACAAATAAGTAGTCCGTAAGATGCTTTTTGGACAGAGAAGTGTCATTGACATTGGCAAGTTCCTAGGAATAGAGTTCCTAGTTCAGGTGCTATACATGAGAATGAACGATCACCGGCCATTTCTTCGTCCGAGGAATTTTCTAATGTAGTTCGACAAGATGAACTTAGATTTGTAATTTGAAGAGTAATATGAGCCGTTAACGATGTAAGCCCGGAGCCTCATCATGAAGAGTTTAAAAACAAGTGTTAGAGTTTTGAATTGAATTCGCTGATGAAACCGAAGCCAGTTTGAAGCTCATTACTTAGAGTCGAGTGGGTGTGTGTTATTTTGGGCATCTTTAAATTAGGCCTGCTGCTTTTTCTGCTGACCCTTGGCAGACATTCCCAAAATTGCAATTCTTAAAAAAGAGGATGATCTAACCCTCACCAAGATTATAGACCAGCTCCTATATATATATATATATATAGCCACCCAATCCAAACCAGCGACAGTTGTTCTTTTGTAATGACTTAAAGTAGCCATTGCCAATTCCCAAATAGCCCTCATTCTCCATATTTTACTGGAAGTGGTCAATATTTTGGATCATGAATAAAGCACCATTTTTTATCATTTACCCTGTGAAATCTTAGGAAAATATGTTTGGTTTTTGGAAGTTTATGATCGAAATGTAGGTCCCATGGTGTCGACCCATAGTAATTTTACAGAGTCTCTATGCCCGGGACTATATGGGGCTTACAAATCACGTTTGTTAGCTCTCATATAAAACAGATTGAAAGCTCTGCAACAAAACTTATTTACAGTTAAGGTGTTGAGGTGAAGGTCCATCAAATCAGAGAAAACTTATATAAACCGGGCATCCCTCCTCCTTTACATACATTAATGGAAAAACGCACATGCTCATCTGAAGACTATTGCATTGAACCAAGGAAACATGTCTTTCCTCACCACTTGAAGTTTACGGTTACCATTTCCTAACGATAAAAATGACAGGTATATATGATGTATATGATAAGTTCATAGGGATACGAATTTGAACCCACTTATGTTGCGCCATCTTTTTGGGTGAGCAGGTCAAATACTATAAATTTTGAAACTACCTGATACTCTATATGATATGTTGGATCGGAGGCGAATCATAAAAATGTTGATCTTAATCTCATTAATGAATGTTGTTTTTGAAAAAAAAAAACAAAATATCTTGTCGCATTCTTCTATTCTTCTCAGACACTAAAGCATCAGCAATGGCCATTATACCACATGTACGTGATTTACCTAGTGCACGTGGCCCCCCTTTGGTGACGTTGTACCTGTAAAGAGGTTTTCACAGTGCAGAGAAATTTCTGAATCTTCTAATCTATTGCAACATGGCCATACGGCACGTCTAACCTGCAGGCAAGTTATACTTATATTTATGTCTAGCTTTGTAATATTGTGAATTTAATAAGCCAAACTATTAGAACATGGGCCTGTTAGTATTATGCCAAACCTGACAACCCAACTTGTGAACTCTGTGCATATTTGTGTAAATTAAAGCTTATGATGTCTAAACTAACTTTGCAACTATCACCAGCTGATCACTGGGAAGGAAGACCTGAGTAAAGTGTATGTTTTCCTCTGAAATTCTGCATATCCAATTTACTGGTGAAGTATAGTGTTCAAGACAAGGTACCGAGTTGTTGAAATGAGCATAGCCTAGCAGTGGAGACTGTGTAGGTACACATGGTTATTAAATATCATGTTACAGTTATTTGAGCCATGTGATAGTTTTATATATCATATTTGCTGTGATTGAGCCATGTGATAGTTTTTACGATCACAATGGCTTGAATAAAACACAAGGCGCTGTCATGATCTAAAACAAATATTGAATGGCTCATATTTGGTTCAATAGTAAAATAATACAGAGGCGGACTGGGTAGTACCAATCCGGCCGTGGAAAAAATGCCGTGGGACCCTGGGCCCATGAACATCCATATGAAACACCATATTCCTATATGGCCTATGTAATACAATCCCCCCCCCCAAAAAAAAAGAACAACAAACAAACCATACAACAACTGTTTTTTATACCAACAAACAATTTAGAATTGAAGGTCTCGCTTTCGCGCACTCAATATTCATGGAATATAACCAATGGGCAGCCTTCGACCACAACCTGAATACCAAGTTTCATCAGAGTCCGACATGACAGCAGCAATTTATGTATCACCATCAAACAAATATCTATTTAGCTCATTAATATCTACTTTAGCAATGCGAGAAGATTGGATGGGTAATACCTGGGTCCAATACTAACCACATACCAAGTTCTCAATCAAATTCAGACATGGGGTTCTGGCAGAAGTTGACTTCCGTAGTTATTCGCCATCAGAATCAAATGAAATTAGCTCCTACATTTTATTTGAATTCGGAATTTGGGTTCTGGTAGAGTTTCAACTTTTTTAGCTATTGGCAAATCAGAATAGATACTGCAATTAAGCATTAATATGCATATTTTAGCAACACGAGATTGCATGGGTAACATTACTTGGAGGCCACTACCCACCACAACCAATACCTAGTCTCTCCAATTCAACCATTGGGTTCTGGCAGAATGTATTAGCAATTAGAACAAATATGCAACTGAGCTCATTAATATGAAATTTAGAGCACATCAATTGCATGGAATAACCTTGTGTCCAGTTTTATTGAATCGGACATTGGTTCACCTTTTTTTGTTGACGTGTCAAAAGTCCATATGTTTTACATTAAATGATCTCATCCAAATTGGCTTTAAGAGTTTTTTTTCGTGCTTTGCGCATTTTTCTAAAAAGTGGTGCCCCGATTTTCATCTACAACTCTCGACGGCCCTGATTAATTTGTGATTATAGGTGAGAACCGCCTTGTTTAGACTATCTTCCGGCACAAAGATTCTACTTCAGATAGTAGCTCAATTCAAGTGGTTTGCAACACAATATATAGCTGAAGTCTCAGCCCTACCATTCCATCATGGGTACATGCACAGTTTGCTTTTCTTTGGTCCTATGGCTGCGACCGATGGTGCCATTTAAAGGCACTGGGTCACTGGTATGAATTCAGTAGTCTAAACGGAATAAAGTGACACTTTATTCTTGCATCACACATTGTTTAGACTGCTAAATTTCTCAGCGTCACCATGACCCATGACACGCTCGCTGCTACCAAACAAAGGCCTCACCTTTACCCCCGAATATAAGTAATTTGAAATAGGGAATTCAAAAGATATGTTTAAAGTAACTTGCAGGATAGAGACGGTACAGCTCCCTCGCTACCACCCTGCAAATCAATTTCCTGGCCTTTCAAACGGGGCTGGCCACGCAGCCCACTCGCTTGTAACTTCTTAGATATCGTGAAGTCCGCAAAATCGTAATGGCTTCGACTCATATCAAAGGTTTCAGCTTCGTTGGCTCCAGGCATGCTGCTGGCCAACACTTAATTTACTTTTCACGTCCCTCCTGAAAAAACAGTGAAATTGCTTCATAGGGTCATAAGTTATTTTACCAACATCTTTTTGGTCCTTTCCCTTCATCTTTTTTTCTTTCTTTCTGTTTTCTTTTTCCCCTCTTTTTAATTCGACCAGCCCAAAGTGGCCCAATTCCAAGCGCCCTGTGTAAAATTCCACAGCAATGTCTATGTCCAGTCCGTCCTATGAAAATATATCATTCGTCAAATTTTGACTGTTCCATTTCACTCGGCTTCGCCTCGTGCAATAGAAAAGTCAAAATTTGACCTCATGATCAATTTTTGTACTATCGCACTCTAAGGCATTCAATATTTGTAATTAATGTAATGGCAAGTGTTTGATTTAAGAACTTGCTACTACTGTCTGTCCAAAATAGTCGCGGGCATAATTGCTGTTACATGCCCGCCAAAACGGCATGTCCGCCAAAATGTCGCACTCATCTGATTGCATAAGGGGGCGTCAACAGCCGTTTAGAGATGACGCATGTGCCATGTCCAATTATGGCCAAGATGTTATATTTCTTAGATTTTTGATTTTTGTGTTGCTTGCCTTAGCACTTAGGTAAGACACATAGGTACCACTTTGTCCACTGTTTGTCGTTGATGTTTTAGGTCTGTTTATGTTTGTTGTCTGTTGGTTGTCTGTTGTGAAAAAAAAAAGGGTTAACATTTGCCTGTAATGATATGCATACTTCGAAGGATTTCAACCAAAACTTGAGTCATAGGGTACATGGGATCCCTCATTTATTGAGAAGGTCAAAAGTTCACACTACCAAGGGTCAAGGTATTGAGGGTAAAGTTCTAAGATACCCTGAAAAATTGTAAATTGACCTCAATTAAAAAGTTGAATTACAATTGAACCACACTCGGTGTTAAATGGATATTGCATGGAAACCCTCGTTTGTTTATGATGTCAAAGATAACATATCCAGGTCCCAAGGTCACATGAGGCCTGTCATCACAAACCAATGATGGCAGGCAACATAGCGTCCTTTTAATATTTCCAAAAATTACATTTTTGAAAAAAAAAGCCATGAAATAAAAGTTCTTTTACGTCATGGACCCACACAAGATTCATTAGGTTTCAATTTGAAAACAGATTTCTTTGTAATTTATTCATTTACAACTGATTTTGGCAAACGACAAACAAACCCCCGGGTCCAAGGTGAATTGACTGTTTGGACCTGAAACTTTGATGGCAAGAGATTTGAAGGTTTAAATTGACCCCTTCCTGTCGTCATATCAAAAACGTCTATAGGTCCACCATACCACAACTTTCCTTTTTCATGACCTTATTTCAAATTGCATATTGGTAAAAATAATCATAACCCAGACATCCAATTTAATTGGCCAGACAGTAGTGGTCTATTACTCTGTTGTAATTGGTGCTTTATTCTGTAAAGCATAATTCGTGTTTAACAGACTTGTAGAAAGTGTTTCTAGAGCATGGTATCTCTCTTTTTTGGTTTAATTGCTTAAAATAATTTAAAATGTACAATTGTGATTTGAATGTATATCTTTGAAATAATGCCCATGTGTGGTTAAGTCTTATTAATACGGGTCTTAAGGATAGTAACACAATGCATGGTGTTGCTTAATTTTTTTTGGGAGGGGGGAATGTTTTAGGGGGAAATGTGAAGAAAAATTTTCAGGCAAAATCATACATCAATCATATCAATCATTCTTATATTTTTCCATAAAAAAACATACAAAATACAACCTGGGTGAACGTAATACCTAATATTAACATAAGAATACCCGTTTAATGAGGAAGTGGTCGAAAGGCCAGTAAGGCCAGATTGTAACCACCACTTAAATTAAATGTAGCATTACATATTAAATACAAGGACAAGAAACTATCACACAAGCAAATACAACAAAAACAAGTTCGCAAAATCATGATGAAATGATAGTAAATATGATTATATTGATTTTCGAAAGTGTTTATTTGAATTTGGAATTTTAAATTGAATCACAATCAGGCAGGGAGTTCCACACAAGATTGGCCCTGCTGTTCTAAGGATTTACACTGCATACCAGCTTATTTCTTGTTGGATTAAAATTATCCTGTTTCTTGTGTATATTCATGATATCGTATCCATGGTGAAAAAATTATTACATGAATTTGGCAATAGTTTGCAAAGTATCTGAACATAAATGAACCACTTCTAGTTTATTAACACATCATATATATTTAAAACATTTATATTTATGAAAAATTGGTGCAGATGACTTCGATAATGACTATTTGATATGATTCTTAATGCCATGTTGAAGTTGTGAATTTTTTCCACAATTTTTGCACAAGAGCTTCCCCATGTAAGTATACCATATTTATATCTGGTAAGACACGTGTTACATAAGTTATGTAATATGCGCTCAGGTATATTGAATTTAAGCTTGTTGATCAGACCAATATTCCCGCGATATTGTTTTCGATATTACATCAATGTGGTGGATCCAGTGTAAATTTTTCATTCAATAATTTACTACTCCTAAAAACTTAGTCTTGTCACCCTTTGTAAACATGTTGTCAAGATAATATCTATATCCCTTGTACTTACACCATCTCCATTTTGTATTTTATAGTCATTTTAGGGGTCACCCATAATCATGTAATTAGTTTACTAGCATTGACAGATAACTTATTGCTTTTAACCAGTTACTTACTTTTCAGACAATTCCTTATTTAATAATTGATATTTGGTCTATGTCACTACTTGAATATAAAATTGTCGTATTCATCGGCAAATAAAATGAAATCTTAGCAGGTTTGGAGGTATTTGTAATATCATGATATATAACATAAGAGTAAGTACTAATATGGAACCCTTGGTACTACTCCCATATTATAACATCCCTAAGTTCAGAATTTCTTATCTTTATAATTGAACATCCTGCTGTTTTCTTTCACTTAAGTATCTCGCAAACCAATCATAAACTACCTCTCTGAATCCATAATGGTTCTAGCTTATGAAGAAAAATATTGTGGTCTATTGTTCCAAAGCGTTGGATAGGTCCCAGGTACACCCAATTGTGGGTTTTCTCCCCTATTTCCACAGCTTTGTATATTTTATCAACAAGTTGCATTATCGCCATAGAACTAGAGCGATTGGCCCTGAACCCGTAATTGTTTGCCCATTAGAATATCATTGTTATCAATCATTCAATACATCTTTTGAAGACCAGCCTTTCTAAGTATTTTTTTGTAAAAACCAACGGAAGTACTGAAACGGTCGGTAATTTGAAAATATTTCACTGTTCATCTTTCTTATAAATCGGGATTACCCTTGCTATTTTTTTTAACTTATTAGGAACCATAAACCAGTTACAAAGATCAACTTGCATATTTTTGTGAGAGGTTTGGGGGCAATTTCATTTGCTATAACTTTTTACACAAATTTTCCTATATCTCATGGCCAGCACTTTTCTTTGGGATCGAAATTTTAATTAATGATTTTCACAATCAGCGGATTGCATAATTGGTTTCATAATATACTTTTTTGATAAGGTATATTCAAATATTAATAGTTTTTTAATAATACCGTAGTTCTGTAATTTAGATGCTATTTGGGCCTACGTCACGAAAAAAATCTTAAAAATTCATTTGATATTACTTTTGGAGGATCTGTAATTAATGGTTCCCCAGATTTTCGTTTGAAACTGCATCACAAAATATTTTGGCTTCTGAGCCGTCCATTACTCGTTTATATTTTTTCCAGGTCTTTTCGCATTTTGTTTTTTCCTTGTCGAATTTTTTAAAATAGTAATTTCGTTTTGATTTTCTAATCAAACCGTGCCAACTTATTTTCTAAATGGTTTTAAATTTCTGCATGATTGTTGTCATTTGGACTTGTACTATTGCTTGTATAGCTTATTTTTGTTGTTTTATACGATTAAGACAACCTTTGGTAATCCATGGAGATCGTTGATCTCTTTTGTTGTTCTTGTTACATTTCTGAAGTGGTAAATACATTCCTATATAACTCTTGACTTTGTTTTACATATCCTTAAATCATCATCAACATGATATTTCAATAGTCTCTTCCCATTTCACATTCGATAAAGAACTTTTTTAATCTAGAAAATATTACCCATCACTATATACTCTTTTAATAACGTTATTTTATTTCCCATTTGTCGTGCAAACTCAAGATTACTTATCAAACAGCAGAACTGGTTGGCAATACACTGATGTTGGTTACTATAATAGCTGTTTTTTCTACTTTGTCCATTTTTTTAATATGATGTTATATTATAATTTCGCTGTTGTCGCTTTAATCCTTGTTGGTTTATAGATTGTTGGAATAATGGAATTAGAATCATAAGGTAATGTAATCATGAGTTGGTCTGTGGATCTCATCTTTGAGAAGATCTATGTTGAAGTCCCCCATTACATAAGTCATTTTCTTCTCTCATTGTATTTTCGAAGTATCCTGAATCACATTCATTTTTCTGATATAAAATTATCTATAGACGTATGGCCCTATACAACACCACACCAACCACTATATTTTGGTATTTTTTCTTTCAATTTCAATAAAACAGATTTCGTATTCGATTTGCATTACAGATCCTTCGATTTTATACTTTTACCTTATCAGTTACAAACATACATAACCGCCTTTATTACGACCACCCTGTAACATCTGTCCAGTTTATATCCGGGGAGGTTAGAATAGTCATGTGGTTTCCATTAACTGGGTTTCAGTCATCCTATTACAAAGTGAACTCGTGGTTACTGTTTCAATGCACTCTTGTTAGTTTTTATCAAGTTTTTAAGTAACTCCGTTATAGCCTTCAAGATAGTAAAATCACCTTTACTTTCGGAAAGTTGTAATTTCAATTGTTCTGGCAGAACAATACGAGTCAGTTGTTCTTGTGGTTATCATAATCATATTGTTTAAATGTTTTCAAAACGTAATGGTTGAATAACCCATTTTCCATATTCTCAAGGTAATGTCGTTAAGTAAGCCATTCGGTCACATTCACTTTCGTACGATTCATTTGAATCAGGGAGTATCAACAACACTTCTTACATATCCATTCTTTTAAACTTGACTCCCGAGATTTTAGATTTGTAGCATTTCTTATGAACATCTGATTTACCTAACCTACCTGAAATATCTTTGTTCATTGCTAATTATTTGTGGAACATGACACACACACACTTGACTTGATTGAGACATACAATCACCATCAAATATCTATATACAAATATTAAACCATACCTTTGAGGTTAAAAAAAAAATCCAAGAAGTAAACATCTTCCATAGTTATCTGTAATTAATTGGGTATGGACGGTGAGTAACCACAATCACTTTTGGGCACCCAGGCCCGGGATCGGTAATACGTAGTTAGATGGATATACTAGCTGTAAATACTCAATTGATGAAGTAATATTCAAATCCATCATCGATTTAAAGTAATTATATAGTACACACTCAGCAATTATCAGTTTCATTGGGTTGTGAAAACACTCATCAAAAATAATAATAGAGAGTGTGAAGATTTCAACTCATCGAGTGTGGTGAACAACAATCATCTGAAAACACCGTTAACATTATTACATGAACATACGTAATATTTTCAGATTCTTTCTGAATAAAATTTATATACTTGGTGTTTCTAAATGAGATTGAGCATTTTTCCTTTCAAAATTAGCAATGTATTAGTTTAATATATAGTAGTAAGAGAGAGTCACGCATGCATTATGTGTACAATAAGGTCATTTAGAGTTTACCTTGCTCATCTATCAACTTCTTTTGCTTGTCCTTTTTGGGTTTCCATTGAGGCTTTATCATAATCTGGATGATGGAGGCGGGTGTTGTTTCATGCCCGTTTTCAAGATAGTATTTGTGTTCAAGTCTTCTACCCTGGAGCGCCGAAGTTTCTTTTCCCGAATCTCTCCGTCCCTTCTCTCCCCTACAAGCCCCACAACTTCACAATTCCAGTCCACCGCCCTTTCACCCAGGGGGCATGTTCAGCGAGGTCTTCTGCTTTTCCAAAGCAAAGACAGGTGAAAATGATGTTACATTTTCCTGTAGTTCCCATTTTAGTTCCCTTCAACTCCTTCTTGCTCTGAGTAAGGCATTTTTGGTATTCTTCCGTTGTTGATCTAACAACGAGGGCTCTGGTTTTCCCGGGCCTGGGTTTCCCCCATCGGTAACTGGAATCTATGTCCTTGTCCATCAATTTGGTCTCCACTTTGAAGCCAGGGCTTTTCACTTCCTCATCTGTGTTCTCCCCTCCCTTTTTTCACAGGTAGTCCAGTAATAACAACACCATTACTATCTCACATCATGCTGTAACTGTTTCAATTGCCATACGTCTATTGTCCGCCACGTATTTCCAATGTTTCAACTTTGTTCAATGTAGTGCTAAGTTGCATTTCTTCAGATTCTCGTTCCTCTCATTTCAATTCAGTCCATCGCCTTCAACCATTTCCAGTCGTGATGTAGGTGTCTAGTTCCTCTTTACAACAGCCTCGTTCATTAGAGTTGTTAAGATAACTTCAAGTCTTTTCACTTTCAAATGTCGGTAACAGATCAGTTGCCATCGTGCGCACATATCCTATATGCTGTTATAATTACAGGTTGAGTATGGTAGTTAGCCGATCATAGCTTTGTATATTTGACCCGGGCAGGTTTCAAACGAAAATCCTATTCAGATTACATGGATTAACGCCGGAGCGTGTTAAAAACCGTCCGCTCCCGTCGGATCTTGTATCTCTAAATGGGTATGCGTCATCCATCACTTTTGACAGTGGGCCAGGTTTTGTAGCAAACTGGGGAGGCAAGGAAATTTTTGATCATTTTCCCCTCATACGCCTTCACACGTGGTACCACCAATGAATTAAGGTGATTGTTCACCATTCCATCAGTTGTAGAGAATTTTTAAGTTTTTCACCTTGTGTTTGATGAGCAGAAATTTAAATAATCCTAGAAAAAAACAAGGTCTACACATTGATATGGCCCATGTACAGGGATGGCATGTAAAAAACAATACTGTCAGGAGAGCTTTGGTACCTGACTTTGTTTGATATGCTGCAGTGGTTTAGCAATCACTTGTCCGTCCTGTGCTGCACATTGCTTTAAGGCATGTTTTTCTGATTGTAGTGAAACCTTTTAAATTGGGTCGATCTTGGTCATTTTTTGTCCTTGGAGAGCCTTCGTGTGTACGCTCTTCTTTGAGATTAACTAAGCCAAAAATCAATGAGTTGAAGTCCTTGTGACCACGACGGCCATTCTTACCAGTTGAACCAAGTCAAACTGCCCAGTTTGGAAAGTTCTTGAAGCATGCATTCATTGGAATGCTGTATTTTTTAAAATCTTTCAGTGATAAAAGACAAAAATGTGCATTGAAGCAAGGAATATGCGTCAGATTATTTCCTGTTCGATATACTTTCATTGATTGTTTTTGTTAAGAATATTGTGAACAGAATAAAAACATAATTGAAGAAATACTTTCTACCAATGTAACTCCTTTAGTCTATTTCAACATTTTGCCTTGAGAGTGTAAAAAAAAATTAACCCTCGCCTTGGCAGAGAGGGAGGTGGTTACAACCCCCTTATGACTTTCCTCCACTGTGTAAAAAATGCTAACCAAAAGCTTTGTGTCCAAAGCTTTCAGTATAGTCATGCAGCAGATGTCACTATCTTATCACTACTGCGATAATTTTTGCCAACTTTGAATTTTTGTTGTTCACTTTCTGTGTTCAAAGGACATCAAAAGGAATCGCTTTCAACTTGGTTTGCCGAATTTCCAGTGTCGTATTTTGTCACTGGCAGGCGCTTTTCAAAATGCGCAAATCAAGAAAATCGAATAAAAGCGTATTGTTACCACAAATACCATCTATAAGGTCAAATTTTCTGGATAATTTGGTCAAGTGACCCGCTAGAATGTTTTAAAACCCAAACAGTGTTGTTCAAGGAATGATAAGAGGGCTTTTTTCAAATGCCGCCAAAATCATAGAAAATCTGTTAAAGCATATTGTTGAACCC
>JAMKCH010026902.1:0-19322 GCA_023653785.1 Ophioderma brevispina
AAATACCCGATGCGCAACTTCCTTCGACCGGAATCAAGTTAATATTTCACGGAATAAGCGCAATACCCTTTAAACACAGAAATCATTTTAATTAGGCGTATTAGAGGATATATAGAGTGCCGACTTGTATTTGTTGACGGAATAAAGCCAATTAGTGGTAGGCCTATGTGCTTTATGCCGTTAAAATATTACTTTACTCTGCGAGGAAGTTTGCTTGCATCGGGTATTTTTTCAGTAAGGAGGGGACTTTTTTGATCGTGAGTTACGGGTGGCGACATTAGAGGAGAGGGCCGATGGTTCTTATAGAGACAATTAACCCTAACCCATCCGAATGTGCAAATCAATGGAGAGAAACAATCAAGTGCGCATATGGCATGTAATGCAAGGTCGGGACATTCAAGAACGATTGTGTTTACCGGCAATTGGCCTTTATTGCACTTCAGTCGCTGCCCCTCGAACACCCTATACCGTCGATTTGCACCTTTCCCCTGAGGAGGCGCCAAACCCATTGGTTCATTGCATTTGAGACGTCCACACACAATAAATGTAAATTGTAGTTGGGATACGATCGCCATTTTGTATCACACTGTGACAACTCCCCCGGAGTCCCACAGGTTTCCCCCCGATTGGACTGTACGTTAGTTCTGATAAGCATAACTCCACATAATGTCTTTAACATGTTGCATGAGCCCTTACCAGTCCAAGAGTCAATGAAAATCAATCAAGGGTGCCAATTGATTCTCCTTGACTCTCGGACTTTAACAAAAAACTATTACTTGATGATTCTGATGAACCTCGGAGTCTTCCGTAAAAACCTCATTGATTATGGTTGACACTCGGCAGTCTTTCCCGCAGGAGAAGTCGAGAAACTAAGATTCTGATTGACTTTGAGACGTCCACGCACGTAACATGAATTTTACGTCGCCAAGTTGTAACCCACCATGCACTGCCTACCAATTCCCCACAGGTTTCCCCACTCTAGCAATTTCCGCAAGTATTCATCTGTGGGGACAACGTCGAGGAGAGTCATTGAAAGTCAAAAATGACTCTGACTCTGACATAAAGAGACACAAATGGATTGATTTCAGTGACTCTCGGCCGTTGGGGGGAGGAAAGCCCTGGTGACATGTTGGGTTAATACACATGTTAAAGACAAAATGGTGGAAGTTATGCTAAGCAGAAACAGGCAATGAAAAGAAGAGACCAGGGTCGGGTCATTGCCTGCAGGCTGCAGAATGCTCGAGGGTAAGGTTTTGAGTTTTTTAGGTCAGGTACGGGCCACTATAAATGTCGAAAAAAAAGTTGAGGGTTAAAAACTGCTACTGTATAAACGCGAAGCGAAAGATGAAGTGAAAGGCGAAAGTGAAGAAACGCAGGTTAGGGATAACCGGGGGGGGAACTGCACCTTTGGGTTTGGGGGGAGGTCCGGGGTCAAGGGCTGGGGTCTAGTTGAACTGTGAACGGCTGTCTAAATTTTTGTTTCAAAATGAGGTGTCTTTCAGTAACTGAATTGTTTGTTACAAATTTTTTACATGAAAAGTGGAGGAGATCTCAGCATGGCTGGAAAAAATGCCAAAAATTCCGGGAATTGCAATCCGATTTCCCCCAAGATTGCAAAATTTCCCTTCAATTCTTATGTAGTTTTATTAAAGGGCAAAAATTTCCTTCCAAATCTCTGACTATTATTTATGTCAATATTTCCCAAATTCCCCACAGCTTTTTTCTGGACATGTGAGGCTGGAGAGCGCATGAAATTTTGGGTCTGACCGCCTGAATTACACGTACCTTTAAAATAGAGGTCTTTCACCTCACTATTGCATAACCTATAACCCAAGGTGTTACTTCCCGTAGTATTCTCATTCAGATCAAGTTATACCCGGACCTCAATAGTAATTGACTGCTCTTCAAGTGTGACCCATACTTTTATGCATGAGTACATATCCAAACATGCATGTCGTTCTGTACTTAGAAGTCTCCAGAAATTTGGAATGGTTTCTTTACTTTCCGGCAAGATGTCGCTAATTCGAAAGGTGGAAGACCTATATTTAGGTCAGCCCCCCCCCCCGGTAGACAGCGAAAGTTCAAAGCCCATTCCATGTAAGGCTGACACACCCCTAAATATATGTCCCATCAATTCCATTTATGGATCCAGTCGAAAACAGTGACAGGATCGAGGGGAAGACTATATGAAAACTTATAAATATTAAATTTTTATCAATAAGAAATCGCCTGATCATCATGAATCTTGAGATCATTGCCCACACATATAAAACGGCTTCAAAACGAGCGAAGAAAATGGACTTTTCGCCAGGTGCGGTAGTGGTGTGCTATCTTAACTTAAAGGAACCGCCACAATACTAAATAAGGGGAGGAATACCTGTAATGGTGGTGTAATCCCGACGCTGAGATAACATGAATTATTGGTCGATCTACTCAGATTCAGGCGATTTCGGAACGCAAAATTCGGTTTTTCGGAAAAAATATTGTCATGAAACGCAAAAATTGAAGGTCTTTTTGGCATATAATTCAAGGGCCACAGATATAATGGGTGTGCGGCCTTAACAGGGAGAAGGCTTCGACTTTCGTTTGTCTTTACACTTTGCATTTACAGTAAGCCGTAAAACTTGGGGGGTTGACTCTATCGCACCAACAATACCCCAATAGCAGACAGGGCAGAAAGGAATAGGAATTTTATTGCAGATTGCAACAGATACAACGATGTTGTACTGCAATGTATATTGCAAGCATGCTGTAGACTGGAAGAGGAAAGTGTATGTACCGTATCCAAAGATATGAAAAGATTCAGTAAATCATGTGATTAATGGGATGGGGGGGCCGACTCCTTTATGTACCCTCAATGAATCTCTCCAACAGCTACGTTAGACTTAGAGAATAAAGTATGGTTTTGGGAACCGGTACTCTCTTTACACGAATTGAAACCAAGGCGATACCATTATTTTAAAGTGAAAAGAATGAGGCAGAGTTCTTCCACCGCAAAAAAATAATGGTGGTCGCCGGGTTCATCGTCCGTAAAGATAGTACCGGTTCCCAAATATACCTCTATTCTCATTCTTAAACATCTTTATCATTTACGGTCATTCTTAACCCAATTTCGACTGCTGACGGCCTTCTATTGAAATACAACAAGAAAGGACTGCCACCACCTAGTGACCAACAATAGAACAACCCGTTGAATGCACCGATCATACGCAACGAGCGCAACGTAGGCAGGCGCGAATGTAGCAAAAAACGCGGTATGAGCGAGCGCGTCAACATAACAATAAACTTCAATACGCAGCGCGTACTACCCCGGGTTCAATTATTGAATTAAACCCGGGCATCAAACAATGATGAAATTTCTAACATCTTTTCACAGTGTTAGAATGGAATATTATGTCGCATGTCCCGATACATCCAGTTAGCCACGTGGGCCTGTCAAAATTCTATTCTGATTTTTCACTGATGGAGCCCGTGCATGCCGTGATCCCTGGATGAGCCCAATGCGAAGATGCTACAACCAAGGCAAGGGGATGCACTATACCGAATCTATTTGGTGCTTAAATGAGTTTTGATGCACTTTTTTGTGTGATTTCTGGATTACTGTCGGTGGCCACAATTTCTAACGTGATGTTGACATAGGCCCTCATGTAGGGTTTCGTGGAGAATCCGCGTTTTGAAAAAACTCAAAGTCCGCCTGCGAGATTTTTCGGCAATCGCGTTTTTCCGCGCACCGATTAAATCGGCAATTCCGCACAGAATCCGCGCAAAAAAAGTCCCAAATCCACGCAAATCCGCATCCCCCCCAAGATAGTAGTAAACATGATCAAGTCAACAGAAGTATAAATTAATCATACATTGAATTTCACACGACACAAATTCCGTTGGAAACCCGACCCGACACTTAATAAACCCAAAATTTATAGCTATAAGTAAACGATACCACCGCCGCAAGTGTGTCCAATCTTATTGCTAACCGCAACACATGACGACCTAATTAATACGGCGACGCTCTGTCTCACATCCGTCTGACACCTTTGTGATTATGATCGCCGATTCTCAAGAACTCTAGCAACCTTGTCATCAAGTAGTCTTCTGTTGTTTTGACCGTACTTCATCCATAATATCAACATTTACCTCCAGGCGGTGAGGTCATTAATCTCAGCAATTCGGTTAACAACAAGCTACCACTTTTTTCACAGGCACACAATTTTGTTTATTGCCAGCGCATTATCACTTAAGCTGTAAAAGAGAGCGCGTGCTCTTCAATCACCTATTAAAAACTCCACGCGATTACGATCTTCACACCTTTTCCGCAAAGTCCTCTGGGCGTTGTAACCCGACCTGCTTCATGCTTGCTCATTTGTGCATTGATGTGTATGTAAACAATAACATACAGCAATCTATCAAGTTCCAATTTATCTAAAACTTTTCTGATTTTGAGCATTCCAAATATTGAAGTGGAGATAGTGCATTTGGACTATTTAATATCATGTTCATATCTGATGTAGATAAGTTTGTCAAGCAATATTAATAATTTTTAGAAGATTGAGACATGTAAACAATTCCTTTATCATGGTGTGATTCAAAACTACTATTATTGCCAGTTATTGGAGATATGTGTTGTAGTTTGTTGAATGTCAGAGTCCACTGAGGATTCAATTGATTACGAGTCCAGCAGGTCTGAGTCGTCGGCGAATCTGAGTCCATGGCATGGGGCCCTGAGGTTTGAGTACATGGGACCTGAGTCCGAGTCCACCGAGCATGAGTACAAGTCTGAGGGACTCGGACTCGCCAATTAAGTCCGGACGAGTCCTCGTGTTCTAAACTCCACATCGGAGTGCGTCAACACCTTGGTCAAAATATCGGTGTCTACCGGCTTTAGAAGAAACACTGAGCGAAATGTTCCAGACAACCGATTCATGTTTCACAAAAGGAATGTAGACCCAAAAACAATACAGTGGGGCTATCTACACAGGCACCAATCCCATAATGTATAAGAACTATGTGGTACTTCCAATATCCAGATGTTTGTGGACGTGCATTGGACTGTTGCCGATGCACATTTTATGCCTTACAGAAAGAGAAGATATAAGTAGCTTCCCACAGTGCAATGCTTCCATTGGAAGTTTTGTACAGGTTGCCATGGGGATCGTTTAGAGATGAATGTGTTATGTTGAAACGCTCTTAAAATGCAAGTTTGTGATCAGTACTGTCAATTTAGCCATGTTCACACTAACGGACCCCACATCAGTACCCGTACAAAACCCCATTGGAAGCAATGCAGTGTGGGAAGCTATGCAAATCTATTCCATAACCAGAATGATGTTGCCGACAAATCGAATCTATCGCGTAAGTGCATTTGCAGTCAGGGCGTAATGGCTGGGGAATCGCGCGTTATTAGGCCGTGACACTGTGGATGCAATAGAAAACGCGATAGAAGCGTGTTCCTATCCGCACTCCCTATATTCAATCCAAGTTTGAGGGTGACGGCACTGGCAGCGGTAGGTTTTGCACCCTAGACACGTATGCGCTGACCTTTCCATGGCAACACGCACGTGAATATAAAGGCAGCACAATCGAAATGCTAAAAGCGAATGAAGAGTACGTATTACGTATACGTTACCCTCAATGAAATCAAGACCGAAACAGAGGGTATACGCCTTGGGGCTGTGCCAATAGGGTGCTAGTTTAGTAACACGTACTCCTAGTGAGTTCCTATGTATGTAATAATACACCATGCAAGCCACTGGCCACATGATCTGCTCGTGTCGATAGCCCAGTAAGTGTTTCTGTCAAAAATGTCCTATAGGCTCACACAGTATCATGGCTATATGGTACCTACTTTGAACATAGTAGCCTACGTTTACAATCACGACAATACACAATAAGTGATCATCAAAATCATCAGTGCATGCCAAGCTTAGCCCAGCCTGCTAAATACAAATCGAACTACCGCTCGGGCTCGGCAATGGGGGACGAGGCTAAATATACTAGTCCTCCTGTAAAAAACATTCAATACGCACTTATTACTCTTCCCATGCAAAAAACTACTTGTGGTCTGCTGAGGAAGAGATGAGGGGAACGGCAAATTTGAAACTAAATCCCATAAAAATATTCAATTTGAAGTGCGTTTCTCAAAAATTCTTCATCCAACATCTTTTGTGGGATGAGAAAAAGTTGTTCAAAATAGCTTTTCTAGCTATAGCCAAAAGGTTGTGTAGAGGTCTGTTTGGAAGATTAAAATGTATTGATATGTCCAAGTGAGTCGATTTTTAGCAGATATGTCGCCATTGGTCTAACGTTACATTTCTCAACCTCTAAATCCCAACTTCAGAAACGAAATATTAATGACCTTCGCCGCCTGAATTTACTCCAGGTCCCCAATTGATCCATCACACTGCACAACTCTTCAGTCTGTTTTGGGTTCACACTATTTGCAGCTCGATGATTGAGCCTTGTTAGATCAATGACATTTACGTCAATAGATTTTTGGCACACGTATAAACTCTTTTGATGACCTGCCAGCCCAAGTTGTAAACATGCAGCTAAGAATTTGATAGAATACCATCCCGGGAATACCATATCAAAGGTGGGGGAAAAAAATATTTTTGTTTAAAAAATTTTCTAATTTACTTTAATCTTCATTTTGAATGAAGAACAACTCGTCTCTCTCCTGAAGCAATGTTTCTAAGCGCTTATTATGTTCTTTCCAATTTCCCGCTTGAAGTATTTCACAATAAAGCAAAACTACCTTACCCCCATTACGCACATAGATCATCCAAACATTTAACAGTAAAACACAGAATTTCTATTCATATGTTTCAAATCTGGGGGAAGCTTACAGTTACAATGTACACAGAAAATAAAACACCAGGTAATATACAGATCCGGATTATTTTATAAAAAATCATTTAAGCAGTGTTATATTATAATATAAATGTATTAAAAAAAAAATTATCGTGTGTTTGAATTGCTACAATGCATTTTTATAAATCGTAATGGCCGTCTTCATAAACAGCTACATTCGCACGTGGCCTTGCGACACATTTGATACAATGAAAAGCTAAATAAACAGAGAATTAATTTAGAATCTTAACTGGGTATTGCAAATTTGCGATTAGAAATTACACATGGGTGATAATTTAAAATCCTGTTTTGTATGTGATGGTCATGAGCTGAAATTGTCCTAAAGATCAGTACTTTCAAAACATATCTATGGATTTTCCGTTCTTGGGGAATTCCCGTTCGTTAAAAAAAAAATAAAATAGGAAAAAAGAAAAGGAAAAAGATCGCATCATCCAGTGAGCCCGCAAATACAGTTCAACTCACAATCGCTCATGCAGGGATATGGAGCAGCTAATATCTTAGCTAATCACGGATGTATTTTATGGATGATAGCATAACATAAATAGTACCTAAAACCATGAATGGATTTATAAACTAGTCATGCATGGATTCAAGGGTGAATTAAACCTTCTATTCACCATTGTTTTAAATCGTGTTCGTCCAACTTTTTATCATGTTGCTGCCCGCCCATTCGTTACTTGTGATTCTTAAAACGTCCAAGAGACCGCGCACAAGTTTTGACTTTGGAACACCTGCGCAATGCATGAAGACACACGAGTACCGTCGGGGATTATATGCAATCGAGTAAGTGTGCACTCAAGGTTGAATAATTGACGGCCCATTATGATAACTGGTACAACTGTGTGCCTTTCATTTCTTAACGACATATCCATAGGTGGTCTACTACAATACCCAAGTAACAAAGAGAGCAATTAGATTGTGCTTGAATCGCGGCATGGCGGTACTAATGCAACCCTGATCATCGGAGTTGCATCGACCGCCTTGCTGCGATCATTAAATTATCAACTTGCCGACCAAATCGATTTTCTTGCCAAACACATTTTGATCGTTAAGAAAAACAGTCGGGCAAGAAGTTCAATGACCTTTTCTGGTAGAAAAAAATACGAAATCCGCTGTTTTCCGCGCGGAAAGGCAAAATCCGCGCGGAAAGGCAAAATCCGCGCATAACATGTCATTTTCCGCGATCGCGGATTCTCCCGAACCCTACCCTAATGTTTTTGTTCCTATAAAAATAAGATAAATATGCCTCCCTACCATCAGTTTAATCAGCTTATTAAAATCAATTAACTTCAAAATTTATGCTCAAAATAAAATATTTTTCTGACCGACCGACCCGACTTCTTGGGTGGCATGAAACCTGAAACAGACAATTTTTTTGTGAAAAAGATTATTTTACAAGTCTCACAGACTTGAGCTTTTAATTGCTTTACATGAAGGTATTCTTTATTTAACTTTACAGAGTAGTGGCAAAAGTTCTGTGTTAGAATGTCTTGTAGGAAGAGATTTTTTGCCAAGAGGTGAGTACAAAATTATCAAGATTCCAGGGATTTCATACCCATTTTTTCCTTAAGAGTATTTTTTATTATTACCAGTATTATGTTTTTATAGGAAAAATGCCTTTAGTATTCACTCTTGGGGGCAAGTTTCAAAGAGTGAAATAAGAGTCATATTCTCTGCAGCATTTGGAAAATGTCACCAACCATGTTAATAAAAGTCTTTATGTTACTTTGAGAAATCATAACTGTTTTAATGTTACAATTTCTGCATGTTTTATTTATTTCACTTTGTTCCTGGGTTAAATAGAACTAGTTCTAACAAATTAATTGATTTTTACTCTAATAATTTTTTCCCCCATTTTTGGCAACGGTATTTAAAAAAAAGAACACAAATTTAGAGCATTTACGACATAGGGTTAGGGGAGAAACACAGTGGTCTGGCTAGTCTACCAAGATTTTCAACAGCCACACTACTGATGGACAATTACCTTGCCTCCCACTATGTCTGTGCCTACTTATTTATATTACACATGTGGTACTTAGGCAAAAATGGTACTCTCTTTCTTCTGAGATAATTCTGAGGTAAATGGCCATAACCCCGTGCTTAGAGACATGAGATTTCCAGGAAGAAGCACCCCAATTTTTCTCGAACCCTGGTTTTTTACATATTTGGAATGCTTACCAATTAACCCAGGAGCTAGCAGACGTAACACATCTCAAGTACAAAAGGTTTGAGTGATTAAATATGTTGACAGACTGACAGGGACCCCTGAAACGTGATTCTTAAGTGCAGCAAATGGTGCCTTAAGGAGGGGGGGGGGGGGCAAGACAAAGTTTGTACAGGGGTCAAATTTTTAAATTGAGCCAATCATGCTGAAAAGTATACCATGTTATTTGTCTAACCACAAGGACAGGCTCCAAAATAACCTAAGGCACCTAAGGCAATTTGCCTTAGGTGCCCCTACCATTTGCCTTGGTGCCCTAAAAAATTTGCTATTCTTTAACATGTATTGCCTTGGTGCCCTTTTAAAATTGGGCAAAATTGCCTTGCCTGCCCTAATTCTTATTTTAGAGCCTGCAAGGATTCAGGAAAGGTATAGTTTGTACTATCTACAACGTAAAGTTTAAGAGTTATAGACTAAAAACAGCAAAAATCAATAAAAAGGGTAGATTTCAGTTGTACAGGGGTCAAATTTTAAAGTTGCTCCGATAAAAAAAAAAAAAAAAAAAACAGTGGTCTGGCTAGTCTACCAAGATTTTCAACAGCCACACTACTGATGGACAATTACCTTGCCTCCCACTATGTCTGTGCCTACTTATTTATATTACACATGTGGTACTTAGGCAAAAATGGTACACTCTTTCTTCTGAGATAATTCTGAGGTAAATGGCCATAACCCCGTGCTTAGAGACATGAGGAGATTTCCAGGAAGAAGCACCCCAATTTTTCTCGAACCCTGGTTTTTTACATATTTGGAATGCTTACCAATTAACCCAGGAGCTAGCAGACGTAACACATCTCAAGTACAAAAGGTTTGAGTGATTAAATATGTTGACAGACTGACAGTGACAGGGACCCCTGAAACTTGATTCTTAAGTGCAGCAAATGGTGCCTTAAGGAGGGGGGGGCAAGTCAAAGTTTGTACAGGGGTCAAATTTTTAAATTGAGCCAATCATGCTGAAAAGTATACCATGTTATTTGTCTAACCACAAGGATTCAGGAAAGGTATAGTTTGTACTATCTACAACGTAAAGTTTAAGAGTTATAGGCTAAAAACAGCAAAAATCAATAAAAAGGGTAGATTTCAGTTGTACAGGGGTCAAATTTTAAAGTTGCTCCGATTTAGATAAAAATGGTGCAAATTATTGCTGGAGTTCATAGGATTAAAATAAGTAATAGTTTTGACTGTCTAAAATACTTAGTTACCGATGTAGGGGGCACAGAAGGTCAACATCCATTGCATTCAATGGGGCTTGACCTTGTATCCCCCTACTTTCTTAAGCAAGCATTTGAGACACTCAAAACTATTCCTTATTTTGATCTTATGAGCCCCACCAATAATTTGCACCATTTTTTATCCGAATCGGAGCAACTTAAAAATTTGACCCCTGTACAACTGAAATTGACCCTTTTTATTGATTTTTGCTGTTTTTAGTCTATAACGCTTAAACTTTACGTTGTAGATAGTACAAACTATACCTTAACTGAATCCTTGTGGTTAGACAAATAACATGGTATATTTTTCAGCACGATTGAATCAATTTAAAAATATGACCCCTGTACAAACTTTGTCTTGGCCCCCTCTCCTTTAAGGTACCATTTGTGGCACTTAAAAATTATGTCTGTCTACATGTACATATTTAATCACTCAACCTTTTGTACTTGAGATGTTTTACAAATGTCTGCTAGCTCCGGGCTAAATGTATTAGCTCACACCTGAAGTGAATAAGCCGAATACGCCGTCTTTATGTAATAAGATGATGATTTAGTAGTTTCTGTCGTGCATGACAGAAAGTCAAAGCATGGTTTTCTATGGGGAATGATTACGATAGCAGGCAAGTTCAAAACAAGGTCTGTGGTTTTCTTTTGCACCTTCGAAACATTCTCGTTAGGTGGTCTACAACCGATCCAGTAAAATTTGAGAGAAATTTGTATCCTAAAAAAATCTCCTCCTGTCACTCTAAATAAAATGAGCCTATAGTAGGTACATGTACCTTGGTCAGGTCAGGTTTCCTTTGAGGGCCTACTACTGGTATCCTGGTAACCAGTACTACATGTCCTAGGGCCGAGTTGTCGGCGGCTAAACCGTCACCCCATTGGGTTAAGGAAATCTGATGAGAAGGGTAGCTGGTTTCCCTGGTAGAATGAAAAAGTAGATCTACCTACAAGGGCGTCAGCTCTGGAGAGCTAATGGCGGTCATCCAGCACATGCTGCCTTGCTTGGTGGGCATGGTTGCCCAAAGGCTAGGCCCACTGCCAAAAACTGTGGATTGACGTCAGGAAGGGCATCCGGTCAATTATCTTTTGCTCCAATAAATCCTCACACAGCAGTATTGCTGAGTGAGGTATATCTGGCCACCTCTGTTAGCGGGGACAAAACTGGATTTAAAACTTTGGTTTAACTAAATAGTAGGTACATGTATGAGGGTCACGTATCATGTACATACATGCATGCACATTGGGTATCAAATGAATGGTACAATGGTAAACTGAATACATGTAAATATGAAATCAGGGAAATCAACCATATTTAAATTATTTGAAAACGTTTAATTTCAAATAATGATATTTCAAACTTATGATTTACATGTATGTCAAAAGTAGGAGCGGGTTATAGCTGGATTTCAAGATTAAATTCTAGTTCAAACCACAAAAATCATGCCATAGACTAGCAGACTTCTTCTCAAGAGGGGGCGTGATTTGGCGTAGTTATTATCTGGGAAAATATAGAATCATCAATACAAAAAAACTCTGAAAACATTAAAAATGGGGTTTGTTCGTGAGTGGTGTGAAAAACCACATTGGCAACCAAAAATATAATCTTCCCTTCACCCTACCCCACATGTTAATAGAGGATCATCAGAAACAATGCTGTTGATTCTAAAAGCATGTCTACTTAATCCCAATTGTGATGATGTATTTTTTTCAACAGGAAGTGGAATAGTGACACGGCGCCCTCTAGTTCTTCAGATGATTCACATTGATCCTGACGACAGAAAAGCAGCAGCTGGAGAAGGTGAAGGTAAACTAAGTTCCTCCAAAAATATCACTTTCATTTTGGGTAAAGTTTTTATTGGGTCACCCTGTAGAACAAAGCTAATCTTATTACCATGGATTACCATTACCATCTCCCCACTACTTTAGCCCTTGAACCACTGGGCCTTATATCCATTCAGTCCACTACATGTTCTGTTGTGAGTGCATTGTCTTGTATTAGCTGTCAATATTGTGATATTACTTCACATCTGTATAAAAATTTGAGTAACTTTTTTTTATTTGGATATTTGAAGATAATATATTTGGCCAGTACCAGCCAATTTGATTGGTTATTCATAAGCTTATACAATGTAATTAGCCAATCAGAGATGTTGTTAGAAAGAAGATAGACCTCAGGGAAGATAATTTCTAGTACTCTGGGTTGCCTTTCTTTCTGTCTCAAAATTTATTACAAGTAATGCGTGAACCAAACCACAATTAGTGTCCAGGATGTATTCCAGGTCCGTGATGTATTTCACTCCTTCAATTCAAACAAAATTTTATCCAGATGATTGTAATTGCATTGAACCCTGGGCAGTGACTCATTTGAAGGTGGAAGTGAATGTCAGTACAGAGGAAGAGCAGAGATGTGTGGACAGTATCCCATAATACCAATGTATAAGGGTTGCAGTGGTGACTTAATTGCATTCTAAGCACAGTTAAAGCTCCATACAGGCCAGAGAGGAAAACCTGTGTGATGTTACACCATGGACGTACTATTGTTACACGCCCACACTTTAAATTTAATAGGCTTACATTATTAAACATGCTTATCATCAATTTTCACTTACCAAGTACTTAGTTGCCTTCGACATCACCCGAGTCATGTTCTGAATTCTTGGATAAATTGATGATAATAAACCTACATGATTACATAGGCCAAGGGAATAAGGCCTAAAAAAAAAGGTTTGTTTGCCCTTTTCCGACCGACCCAAAATATTGGAAATCATGGGTCGCTTGATTTTTTTTTTTAATTTTTAAATTTTGGATTTAGAAGAAAACAAAAATTAAAATACAAATTAAACTACCCAAAATGAATTTTAAACCAATATCCTGTAATACAACCCCCCTCCCCCCAAGCTCGGGGCAAACCAATTCCAAGCATTCTCCGGCAGTATGATGCACATTTTAATATGAACGGCAAATGTAAACCATAAAATTTTTTCATGTAGGTATTTCATAAATAAAATTGTGCCGCTCATGATTTTTATGCAAAGACGAATCTCGAGCCCGTCCCTTTAGTTCTATGTATACATTCATGTGTAAAGACGGAAAGGAGGTGAGACTCAGCATTTTAAAATGAGTTAATTTAATGAGGTTGGACAAAACAAACATCAAATTTGATATTTTTGACACATTTTTAGATATTTTAAATTGACCATGCGCAATCACGGATACAATACTGGCAACCATTGCTCGCGTAACGTTTCACCGAAAATACGGTTGCTTCTGTGTGTATTTAACCATGTCACATCTGTTCAATTTGGATGTCTAATTTGACGTTGGTTAAAGACAAGTACATATAGATCCCAAGTATCACATGCTACGTTGGATCGACCGACTGACCGACCCTGCCCGATTTCAGGCCAAAAGGTGCAAACAAACAATTTTTTAGGCCTAACATAAACTAGAGCTGGAAAGTTACCAGTTTTATTTTCAGATCCGTTTAAACGGTTGTGTATTCGTTCGTTAAAAGTTTTTTAAACGCTCATACAATTGTTAACGGACTGACGAATTTTTGGCGGTTCCACGCAAATGCAATTTCTTGCACCATAATCGGTCGTATCGGGTAACCCGGCTTTGCATTAATTTCATAACATGTCCTCTTGAACCATAAAATGTTGTTTGAACTTACCTATGTTATGTTTTAATCCAAAATAAGCAGGTAATATCCCAAGATCCCAAATGACGAATCAGTCTGTGGGAGCTGGCCCATTACCGCTGCCCTTTCCCTTTTTGTAGATTCCCTCTGTAATTGAAGCAACGCGTAATTGGGGCCGTGTTATGCGGGGTATGTTTGTATATGCGAAGTCGCTCAATCAGTTTACAAGAACTTGGTAAACCGGGGATTCCCCGTTTCCGTAAAAGTCAGAAACCATCTAGAAGAAAGCCATTGAACTGTTAAAACTTTACTTTCACTGACGGGGTGGTTAAATTTTGTTGAAAATTGACTTAGCAATTAAAAATAGACCTGAAAAAAAAAAATAGTAGGGTGATGACAATGTAAACGTGATGGAATTTTCTAACGTGTAGTGACCCTTCCGTGCGTGTAAACGTGTTTAAACGTGTAACGTCCCCAGCACCAACTCAAAGTGCCTCAAGAGTCGTAACATTCTAAGTATCTTTCTGAGCTTTTGTCTTTTGATTTGCTCATTGATTACTTTAGAAGATTAACTGCAAATTACAACCAATAAATTACAACCAGTAAATACCCATCTAGTCAACCTTGTACTTCTACCAGTATGCAGCAATAGATGACACATTTGCTGAAACCCGTACACTTGATAAAAACAGAAAAGATGTCAAATAATACAAATTAGACACTGTGGTTGCGATATCCCAAAAAGGATCTTCTGCATTTCAATGCTGTATAGATTAGTAGTAAACATTGTAAATGGTACAAGTAGAACAAGACTCGACTCAGCAGATAAGCTTTATGCTCCAGTACCAGATAAATATAAAACAAAGATCATCTTATTGAGGCATTTTGTCTTTGCTTCCTCTGTGGAATTGTAATCATAGCAAGGGCACATTTTATTGGTAAGGCATTTCACAATTTCAACTTGAATCTAATGTGCATGGCATCTTGTTTATGTACCAAACAACCCTCATGTCATAATACGATACCTATGCATGTACATCCCCATGTCAGTGGTACATTTGTTTTCTGATATAGTGTAACAATGCTAACATCCAACTAAAATGTTAGAGATGAGTGAGACAAAGTTTTTTCAATGTCTGACAGAAAAATGTAGTAGCAATGTTTAGGAATCATTCCCACAAGCAATTTGTCAAAAGGAAAATACCCCCTCCCCCCATGGTCTGTGATTTTCTCTAAAAACACACAGCTTATCCAAGATCATGATCAAGTGCAGTGTTGTCAAAAAATGCCAGCTCTTTTCAAAATTGTAACATAATACAGTAGATTTACCAAAAATAGCAGATTTTCTAGATAACATCTTTGTATCCTAGGCTTTAATTTACAATTTTTTTAAGTAGATGCATTTTGCTTATAATTAATGGATTTCCAAATTTGCTCAAATGTTTCCCCCAAATGACTGATTCACCACCCTAGAGACAACCCAGGCGCAATATGACCTGTCCCAGGGTGTGACTGATTCATCAAATTATGTCAAGTTCGTGCTGATACTGGAATTTTAGGAAAGTTGTGATCTGAATCAAAACATAAATAGAGTCAGAATTATGGTTGATCTGCACAAATTGTTACCAACTAACAATATGTCTGTCTTGAAAGAAAAAAGACAATGTATGTACATCTGGCTAAACTTGTACACTGCCAAAATCATCAATTGAGTGGAAGTAATTATGCATATTCAGAATAAATGCTGAGAAATTGTCCCTCCCCTCCCAATCAAAGGCTACTACATTGTACTGCTACCTTTAAAAAAAATATGGGTAGTTCCAGCATGAGCTTGAAACTAATAAAACAAATTAATTCTTTTTCTTAAATGTCATCTGGTGTGGTTTGTAATTGCTTGTAATTCTCAGAAATGTGATTAAGATTTGATTTCCTAGTAAAGTATTATTGGTAAATTATGTTAAAATTATTTTCTTTTAAATTACATCCATTTCATTGTTTATGTTTTTATTTTAGGGCTAAATGGTTATGTGAATGGTGAGTTTAAAGGGACACAATTGTATGGAAAAAAATATTCAGACATAATGAAATGGACCTTTACTGAAATCACTTTCAATCATATATATATTTGAAAACAATTTGGGTGTTTACATTCTGTAAAAACAGCAAGAGTTTGTGGCAGTTTGTGGCAATTCCTGCCATAGAAAATCATGGTGTTGACATCCCAGCCAGAATTTAAAGTGTATCTAGCATGTTTATGATGCAATTCAAAAACATTCAGACCAAGATTCAGACATTGTACTTAGGTTTGTAGTAAGATATTCAGGGCTAGAATTTCGGCGAGAATCCGAGAATCGATTCTCGCAAAGATTCTCGTAAACTGATTTGCGTGAATCAATGTTGATTCTCGTAAACTTTAGAACTTAACATAGTAGCGAAATAGTTGATTCCCGCAAAATTTGTTTTGGGGAATCAAGACTGATTCTCGCACACAGCGATGAAATTCTACCCCTGATATTGTTCTGTGAAAGGTGGATTAGCCAGGAATAGCGTATACAATACCAATGGTAATACAATAGCAAGTTTGATAAAATGCTGGCAGTAATGTCAGCATCTTGGCTGAAAAGTGAAACTTACAATGAAGATAATATTAGTTATAATGCACTTATCAGAAAATGCCCCAGCCCTGGGTACCCGGGGATGGCCGGGACTTGTACTACCTGATAGTTGATCCTTTTTTTTTTGCCCGGGTGTATCGGGCGTATGCCGGGACTTGTTCATGGAGTTCACACATGTCAAAAAAGCCGGGATTTTGGGTCGGGACAAACGGAAGCGCAAGTTTCTACAAAAACATATAAACGTAGTACGACAAAGCTATGATACAAAAGATTGAAAGCAGCATAATCAAAAATGAATCGCACAATCAGGTTTGACGCATTTTGACCGGCTAGCAGGCGTCGGGACTTGGCTGGGGTTTTACATAAAAATGTTGCCCCGCAGGGCTGGGACTTGGCTGGGACATGGCCGGGGAGTTTAACATTTCAAAAACACACCTTGTGTGCAAGTCCCAGCCATCCCCGGGTACCCAGGGGCCGGGGCATTTTTTGATAGGTGCTTTACCATCTCCCTTTCTTTTACAAAATGTCAACACCCAAATTGTTTTCAAATTTGTGGAAGTGATTTCAGTAAAGGGTCTATTTCATTATGTATGAATATTTTTCATGGCATTGTGTCCCTCAATTAAAGAGGCTATAAGCATGGAGCAAATTATGACTTGCATATTTAACAATTAATGAGCAAATTAGTATTGGCATTGACTGCTATATTATCACTGGATTTAGTACACTCTACATGTTTTCTGCATGTTTCAATTTGAATTTGACTTTTGCTTAATTCAGTGTAAAATTCCGTGCCTGTATTATGAATGAGTGTGTTATGGCTGATATAAATGAGCAGATCAGAAGGAGGCTTAGTGCTGTATTTAGAACCTCTTGTGATCTTGTTTGAGGTCATGTAACTAGAGAAGTAAATGACATCTAATTCTATGTAATTGCCAGATAGTGATATGCACTGACATGGGGTTGAGAGTAATTTGGGCTCAAATAAGTTTAATTTAAAAAAAAAATCCAAGAAAATGCCACTTTAATATGTTTTTGGATCTTTTAATATCATAAGGCAGTCATGCAGGTGTACAGTTTGAGGTCAAAAGTTATGTTGAGGTCATAACATGTTTGCTAATCTATCCCTATAAATATGGGCTGATCCCCCATTTTCTTTTTAATTGAAAGACATAAACCAGCATTGTATGACAAATTTTCAAAGAACCAATACCAAGTTTACAAGAGATAAAAGGAAATCACCTTATACTTTTTCATCACCAAATAGGCAACAAATATTCAGCATTTATCTGCATGTGAAAGTAATTCCATTTTACATGCACACATTTCTAGCTATCATGCACTGCATCTGCTGCATAAACATTGCTTTAATTTGCACCCGCACTGGTCTATATCAATCCTCAGTGTTAAGAGTGGATGTGCTAGGAAGTTACAGTGAGCAGAACATGGTGCATATAGTTAAACATTGGCATTTTGGATAGGTTGGTAATTAGTTCTTGTATTTCACAGTTTAAGAGTTAAAAACAGTTTACAAAGACCAGTTGTTGTCATGGGCATGTAACACTTCGCAAAGTGCTTCTCTGGAAAGATGAATAAAATGGGATAATATATACTCTGAAATACGATACATGTAGATACAGATTAAGCACACAATCAATGCAATGAACTCATATCAGTCTTATGGTTTTTTATGGTAAAATCAAAATATGATGTATCTGCTTGATATAGTGTTTTAAATTCATTTGGTATACTCTCAGTTTACTCTTATTTCATCGTTATCTCTCTGGCCTTTCTATTTTATACTTCATCTGGTATCTACACTAGAAACATTCTTCCTTCAAGTGATAACTGAATATAAGCAATTTACAGGACAAAGTTGGTAAATATCATCATCACTAGATGAGGGAGAAAAAAAGAGTGCTTATAACTAACAGTTTTTTTGAAGTCAGAAAGTGAACTTGCAGTAGTTCAGTTTGCCCTGTGATTAACAGTCCTTCCACAGCAGATTGATCTGGATGAAATGTAATTACATCATCATTAGTTGAGGATAGATTGGGGATTTGAGTAGTTAAAACCATAGACAGAGTTTGGCATCTTCAGGGCCAGTTACTACTGGTAACACTCTCCCTTTCCAGATGCTTAAGTTTCATCTTTATCGTTTGTTTTTACCTCCTGGCTTAAAAAGTCATGGAGGATTTTATGATAGCAGATTCCTTCTGTGTGTATACATGTCCGTATGTATGTCAATGTTCCCTTGGGTTAGGTTGGCTGCTTACAACTGCTCTCATTCTTGTATAACCGTAACTTCATACTTGGTTACAAGAACCACTTGACCAAGGCTTATTTTGTGTATGTGCAAATGACCTCTAATGACCTCAATATGACTTTTGACCCTAGTTTTTCCCTTTGTAATTGGTTACACTAAAGCTAGGAAGATTTGCAAGTTCAAACTTGCAGGGTTTTTGTGAGTTAAAATTGTAAAGTAACTGTACTTAAAGACACTCAGTGATTTGCTAAATCAGAAAATCGAAAAAAATCATCAAAAATCGGATATTTGCATTTTTGGAACAAGTATAGGTATCCTAACATGCCCTGCAAGTGATATGTCTGGAAGCAGCCTAATAAGGACAAAATCGAATATTTTAGTCATTATTGTCCGAACGGACAATTACTACAACGTGTAATTGAATGGGGATTCATATCTCTGAACATTGCTGCGTTCTTCATTTTCTGTCAATTTTTAGTTAGAAAATATATACCTTGTG
>JAMKCH010026903.1:0-18218 GCA_023653785.1 Ophioderma brevispina
TTCAGGTGGACCAAATTCTCAGAGTTAAGTTTAGTGCATTATATTGCATCCCTAACTGGTTTTGTTTTTGCAACCTTTTGCACTAAAGAGTAAACACGAGCAAGGTGTTGCTGATACAGATGCTATCTCCGACTCCAAATCTGACAAAGATACCGTCACACTAGTATCATCAATTGTGGCTACATCCGGGGACGTCAGTACACGGAGGAAACGGCGGATTCAGAGGATTCCGAATATGATACCATATTCTGGGATCGGAAGACTCAGAGGAGTTGGGAGATGACGAACGGAGAATGAAGAGGAGAAAGAGACGGAAGAGGAGGAGGAAGAGGAGGAGGAGGAGCAAGTTAATCCTCAGAATCAACCGAGCCGATAAATCATCGGCAGCTGAAACCTATTTTAGCTTTTTTTTCCCCATTTCAATCGCCAACGAGTATGGACGAGGCAGTCACGCCACAGCGATCGACGAAAAGTGGCACGGGGTGTCTGTCGTTGAGAAAGTTTTGTTTAAGATAGAAGGTAATTTTACTTCATGATGAAACGAAAACGCCACAAGTATTGTTTGTTGCGACGAAGCAGCGGTGCCGTGAATGGGGTGTGCAAGGGATACAAAAGCATTAGAAAAATGACATTGGGCGCCCCAAACCTTCCCAATGACTCAAACATATTTGTTTCACATCTGCACTTAATAAATGAGAAGAATTCCTTTTTTTAGGGGGGGGGGTGGGTGGTCGTAGGGCGCATCAGGAAGATTGTGCCACAACCATTTTAGATTCTCAGATTTTCAGTTTAATTTTCTCTTGGTTTCTCTAAAAACTAATCTTGACATTTTGCCTCAATAGGTCCTATGAAGAGAAACGGGAACACATGATGAAGGAGGTACGGGCTCTGCGCGCTGTATACCACCTTCCCGCGTTCCCAAATTTTGGGTGTTGTGGAATACCGTCATTCGTGCCATCGTGATGAGTTCTTCGGAGACTTCGACACTCTTCAGTCCTTCACTCTCCTGGATCTGATTCGTCACAGGGGCCCTAAACTAGATAGTTAGAAATAGTCCAGGTAAGTCAGCGGTTGTTTTAGTTAGTGGCTTGTGGTGATCCCCTAAAATTCATGAATTCTATTAGGATTAGGTGAGGCCGTGAAGACTTCCTTATAGGATGGCATTTATTTAAATTCTTGGCGCCATTTCTATAAAAAGCAACCAAAAACACCTGTTCAAGGGTGGCAGGAAGTTCATGGCACTCACGTTTGAATCGCTATTGTGTCCATGAATATTTGTGTCTAGATTTTAAAAGTCATACTTCAAACAAAAATGACAGGTCTAATTATAGTATTTATTTAGTATGAAATGAATGGTGAATGTTGATTGGTTAATGTCCTCTCTAATATTTCCCGTATTACCAGAGTATTTTTTTACATACTCACTGAGATATGCATGAGCATGCATTGCGTGATGCTTCTACACCAAGTATCAAGTACCAGGAACTTACATGGATTAAATCTATAGAGGAAACTTATAGAGGCAATGCTCTTGTGCATATGTGGGAGGAGGGACTGCTGGTCCAGCCCCGTCTGAAGAGCACTATCCAATTCGGCCTTGTTTGATAGCTTTTGATCAACCAACATGGTGTGATGCTGCGGCAATCCCAACCAATATTTATACTGATACAATTTCCATGGTCTTTCAGTACAAAAGCATTTTCAAATTCCCGGAGAATTAGTGACCAATGTGATGTCTTTCAAAGAGGTAGGTTAGGGCTTATCCAAGCACACGGCCAATTTCTTATGGTAGTACCACAAAGCTACCACGAGTAGACATGGATTACCTAACCCACTAAAACACGCGCCAGGATTCCGTGTATTTTTGCCGCATAGACGGCTAGTGTACACACAGCGGCTGTCTGCACTGTCGGGAAGTAGATACGTGTTTACACCGGCTCGCAGCGCGCGCGGTATTTCTCATGGCCAATTTTGTTTTTTTGATTATTGTGCGGGAACATGGGGTTTTTGATGATGCCCATTTGAATTCGTATGTTTTCCTAAAAAACGTTCAAAAAACGCTAAACGGAGCCCAAGTGTATAGCGCCCTCATTTATGAAATTTTCATCCACTCTCCAAAATGGCGTCGTGGTAATCGCGGGGTAGTAAGTGGTAGCTGCGTGTCGACTCCGTACTGTCTATAATCAAACATCCACCATTTCTCCACCTAGTGGCAACTACAGGGTAGCCATTGGGGTGGTAAAGCCGAGTAGCCACATTACTGTATACCAAATAAATGTGTACTTCGTAAGCCCTATCTTGCAGCTACGGCATCGCAAATAGCCCATTGTGTACTGGCAGTAGCTGCCGCGGTGAAATGTGTAGCTGCCGTATAGGCACTACGACGTGAGTAAGAATCCGGCCGTGTATAATAGGCTATATAGGCCTACGGTAATACAGTGGCTACTGTGCGATTCACGGCTCATCTCACTGATGCGTAGGCTAATAGACGGTAACGATGACATCTTGGTCTAAGATACATTGTTGGGAATTGGGAAAACTGCATGTAGGGCCTATAGCAGGACTGATGACTGAGTTTGTGTTGATTTGTACTTTGTAGGCCTCAGCAGAAATAGGCCAACGCCTAGTCTAGGCATTGAGCTTTCCGGATTCTGCAGTGTAGCTGTGCTAATCCAGATTTAAATAAAGTTTAATCATGTTTAAATTTCCGGATCCGGAATTTTTGTTATACACGGTATCCAACGACGGCTATAATAGGCCTAGGCCCCCTACTGTACATAAATGTGCATGTAGGCCTACATGAAAACGAAAAAATCCGATTCATCCCTAACGTTGGAATTGAGCATTTTAAGTGAGTATCATTAGTTTCAGTTGACTATTTTTTTTAATTACTACATACACACACACACACACACATACACACACACACACACCCCGGCCTACATACTAACAGAGGTATACTTGTATGACTTTTTGCTTGTGTGTCTCCCAACATTACTTGTGTGTCCTTTTATATGGCTCTTGTGTGTCTTTTTGTGTGTCTTGTGTGACTTTTATTACTTGTGTGACATTTTTGTGTGTCTGTTGGACATGTTGGACACTACCTGGACACGTATGACTTGTGTGGGTGTAATTAGGGGCCTGTGACTTTTTGCCATATTTCATCAGTAGGGGGAAAAAATGCTATTTCTTATGTGGCTAGTCACATAAGGAAAAAAAAAGCCACACGAAGGGAAACAAGGGCCTTTTGTACAGAACAAAAAGACACACAAGTGTATCTCTGTAAGTACACACACACACATACACACACACACACACACAAAATCTATTTCGAAATCTCTGAGTCAGCCTTGTTTGAAGTAAAAGCCAGTTTATTAGTTTACGAACATGTCTGCATGATGTTGTTTTGAACGAAACATGAAGCAAAGTATATTCTAACTAACGTCGTGTATTCTTTCAGGTTCTGGAAGATGTAATAACCGGATTCATAGGCCAGCAAGATGCAGGATGGATACACAGGGATATCAAAGCGGACAATATCATAGTAATCAAAAACAAAAACAACACTTTCACCGGAAAAATAATTGATTTAGGCCTTTCGGAAACCTCTCACCGATGTGCCCATTAAATCTCTTTTCGATATTGACCCCGAAAAGTTTCGGGAAAACTCTACAAGATTTCCTCATCTTGCCCCCGAGATCCTTCGCAACGAAACAGCGGGAACTCTCGCAACGGAGATGTGGGCTCTTGGGGCGCTGATCCACGAAATAGGGATGTCGTATGACATTGAGCGCCTTAGAAATTTAGGCCTGGTGTGCAAGCAAAAGAAACCGACATATCGTCCCGACATAAAACTGGTACTGGTAACAATAAAGGACATTAAGAAAAAAGAGGTGAGTATAACTCTATAATTATATAATATTGGATTGCTGAGGTTGATAACAGAAAATACTGCCCGAGCCTAGATCAAATATCAGTCGAGTCGAAGACGAGCCTGGTATTTTCTCGGCGAGGGCGATATTTTCTGTTATCAACCGAAAAAGTCATCCAATATTATTATTATTATGCAAGAAGAAGCTGACTTGACGAAAATAGTTTTAAAATGGCTTCAAAACTAATAAAAGGAGAGTATTTCCTTGACACGTTGCCCAATATTTTTGCGTATTGTGCAGTGTTGGGCGGAATGCGCTATATACTCGCACTGCAGTATTGCACACCAGATGCATAATAATTCGCTATATTTTTTACATTAACAGTGTCTTTTTAAGGATCTACAGGGTGTCCACAAAAAATGGTGCAAGGCAAAAGCGCCCTCGTTGGAGGTGAAAAAAATAAAATAGTGATGTAATATTTACCTCATATTACAAATGAAGTCTTGGCTTTTGAAGACCATTTACAGCATCCGATATGATAGTTGCAATCTAGAGGTATGGCCAATATTCTAAGAGAGGGTGCGATGCCAATTGTGCCACTTTTCACAGAATGGGATACAAAGTAAGAGCATCATGTTGATAGGGCTTGGTGATTTAAAAGCACTACGATCATCACACAATAATGCAAAGAAACCTGCTAAGTAATTGAATATCATTAAGATAATGAAAACTACATGGGTGATAAAATGTGTGGGAATAATTAATGAGATGTCATCTTCAGGATGATTGATTTTTAGATCAGAACAAGATGAAAGAAAAGTATTCAAGATTACAGAAGTTTAACATGAGTGTCGCCTTCCTCTTGTATTCAGGTTTAAAATAGACAAGAAAAAAGATTGCACGTCCAACCAAACTGTTCAATGTTCATTGTAGCTCTGGAGGTGAGCTGATACCATGCAATAAGCAATTGTTTAATAATAATATTAATTGGTCTTTGGACTTCGAATGCAGTAATGGAAGAAGGGTGGATGCTCAACCACAACTTACACTTGACCAGAGAGTTTTCATGGTAGACACAAGAAGTCCAAGTGCAGTCATCAGAGTTTTCCGATGCCAGGATCCCTTCCAGAAACTCCCCAAATAGGATCAGAAATACTTAACTCAAGCTACCAGCAATAATCAAAATAAGGGACATTCAGGAAGACCTAGAAGTGGAAGACCCAGCTGACCATCGATCCAAGTTCAGCAGCAAGCACTTCAGAGGATGTAACATATCAGCGAGAAGAACAACCCATGCCAAACATTCCCAAAACTCAAAAGTACCTTCAACACAATCACTTGGCTAGATTTGAGGTGTCATCCTTACTTGATGATTACAGAACTATAGTTTTTGTATTTGCAATTTGCTTCAAGACAGAAGTTTTCATTTTCCCAGAACTCCTTAAAAATGTATATTATTTAAGCAAGATGGTCAATGATGTCTAATGTCTCCATCAAGTGTGCTCTATTTTTATGTTCTTTACTTATTTATGAAGTCATTTTTGGAATTGTTTACTGAGAAAAGAAACATTGATAATTGAAAGAAACATAAAAAAAATAAAAAAAATCAAGCATTTTAAAAAAAAAAAACAAATTGTGCGATGGATGAATTCTTTCGAACAACATGTTTTCCCCTATCAACATCATGATTCGATTGTGGTTTCATTTTCCCATTCTGGGAAAGGGGCACAATTGGTATCGTCTCCTCTCTTGTGGTGCGCTCTGTCTTTGGCGTTTTGGCCAGACGCTCTCATATAATGTTGCTGTGAGGGGTTCGCCACTTCTCCCGCACAGCTGTTGTCTGTTATTGCATTCCCAGCATATGCCGTGTCATTACTGCCAGCTCCGTTGACTGAGTGTCTACCATCATGTCCCTCTATTTGTGTTCTCCATTGATGCTGTATGTTTCATTTGTTGCAGCACTGTGCCCAAATTGCCTCGGCTATAAGGTCACGGTTTATTCGTGCATGTTGCTATGGTAGGTAGGACACGCCTCTACTCATGGGGGGGGGGTGACACTCAGTTTCTTTACCGGGGTACCCATTTATACACCTAGGTGGAGGAGGCAAGCGAGTTAAGTGCCCAGCGGGGCGCTGAACCCACAACCCTTTGCTTATGAGGCGAAGCGCTGATCCACTGCACCACATTGTGCCCCCCTCTCTTAGAATATTACCCACATCTCTGGATTGCATATAGTTTTAAAAAACAATAAAAAAAATAAAAAAAATAAAAAAAATAAAAAAAATACGAATAAGTATTCGTCATTGTCCGGCACTGTGGCTGCCATCTGGCAAGGGCAACAGGAATTTGGAGCATTAAAATATGGTGAGATATCACTTCCAGGGAGGTGGGAAGATTAAGGAGTATTGTTTTGCAACAGTTGATCGTTGTATATTATATTGGCGAATTGGGATGTTGTAGCTTTAAAGTTGGTGTAGTAATAAGAGAGGTCAAATATGGTGAGTTACTCAATTGGCAGAGTTAGAATATCAAAGTTTTGGGATGTGGCGTCTTAATATGTGATGTATTGGGGATGGTTTTAAACCCCTACAAAATTGAGGCCTTTTTGTAGAGTTTTAATGTGGTGAGTTAATTCAGAGTATTGCAAGAGTTTAGTGGTTTTTGGTAAACATCTGGTTTGGTGTGTTACTAAGAAATAAAAAGTAGTTTGTACTTGTGCAATATAAGGGAGGTGTATTTAGAGTGATAAATAGTGTTATGTGAGTTGCCACCTTCACAGTACAACAGAAAGTATTTGATGTAACATCCTATTTCATATTTGAAAAGTAATGTTGGGAGAAGCAAACAAAAAAATTCTGATACTCTGTGCTGTGGTACCTCGAGGGTCGTCATATTTAAACTCTCGGAACAACCTGCCCTAATTCAAAATGTGTAAACATTAAACCAGCCATAACACACCACATCACACTTTACTTAACGTAACTCTTCTAATACTCTGAAGGTAACAACTCACCATATTCTAACTCTCAAAATGACTCCCCACTTCGTACAACTTTCCACTAATCACTACAAAACGAATACATCACACGCGTTTGGTTACATAAATTTTTTCCTCAATGCGTCTTTTGAAGTGACAACTCACCGCATTTTAACTCTCCAAAGATCATCCCTAGTGTTTAAGTACAAACACATTCATAACATGACTTTCCGTCTATTGATTTTTATTCCGTCGGTTAATAATTTTCTATATTATGTTCCATTGAGCTACAGCATATTCAGAAATACATGGGCAAATAAATGTGTGTCAGGGAATAAACAATTTCATAATTCTAAAAAAGATGTCCTATTCTTTGTATGTCTATCTGGTAGCTAGCTGTAGCTATAGACCAGGAAAGATATGAATTTTTTGGTGTAACCTAGAAACTAATTGCTATCAAAGGTTTTCTTTCACAAAAAAAGCATTTCTTGAATACCCCCAAATGAAACATCTAAAGTTCGCTAAAATCCGAGTTGCAGAAATATGTCTAATTTTCATAAATTCAAACTGGCCGCCATTTCAAAGGATTTTTGTTTTGCCCATAACTCAAGATCCGAGGTCGAGAGATTTTTTTTTTTTTTGTAACATTTATTCATATTTCCGATTCACAATTACAACATGTTCCACATCAAATATTAATATCACATTATAACAAGTTATATTATAATTCCTGTATTCATATCATAGTTCATATCAGAAGTCATTTCATATATATTTATCGTATGATTTTCCATTTGTGTGTGACATTTGGTAACTCATATATCATAACATATCATTATAATTACCTGTACCATGTCTTACTATATCATACCATTTTATATAAAATCATAATACATACAATATCTATAACATGCCATATCATATCATGTCTATATCACATCGCATTCATTACCACATCACAAGATCTCATAATATTATGCCATATCATAATTATTAATTTATATTAAAAAAAAAAAAAAAAAAAAAAAAAACTATTACATGGTAAAGAAGAAATTCAGGAAAAGGAATTTTTTTGACGGGAAAAAGGGACAATTTTATTAGCCAAAAATGTCACAATTAGTGAACAATTAGTGCTACTTACAAACTTAAATTGGTCAAATGAGACTGTCAAAGTTTCCAAAAGTGAGATGAAAGTGATTTTTTTGTCAATTGTTGAACACATTTCGGAAAAAGTTTTTCATTGCTGTAGGTAGAACATCTATCACCACAGCAATAATTAACCAAAACGAGGTAATTTGTTGAAGTGGTATATTTTTTTGAAGAGGGATGCAAAATGTACCTATCTCAACAGGTACCCTGATTGTTAAACACCTCTTCAAACGATTGCTGCTGAGTTGGCCTGTATCTCTACATGTTTTCCCTATTGTGATTATAATCCTGCAACCCCAACCAAAACCCTACCACCGTTAAGGATACCCCCCCCCCCACCGTTATAGATACCCAACAATTGTTAAACAGGACTATCGGTATGGGTGAAAAAATGGAACAGAGATACGTCAATTAAGAAAACCTTAAAACGTTAGGTTTTGCTTTTAAAATAGGCAACTGGAACTCAACCATATGCCCACAGATTTAAGCATATGTCGCAAACCTATTTTTTGTACTTTTTAAATTGAAAATTAATACATAGTATAAGATTGTTAAAAATGCTATGGAGGAAATGGGGTTTGGTTCACTCCCTTTGAGCACATTTTATTGAAAAAATAGGACCTCCACTACACGGGGAGGAAGGGTAGCCGCCAAAGTTGAGGGGATTGGTGAAAGCCTCCTATACTGTAATATTGTAAATTGTTACACCATAAATTTCTCTCTTAAAAACAAAAGGTGTCATAACGTGCATAAAGATGGTTGCCCTTGCGTTCCTATCGTGTCTAGTAGTGGATCTGAACATATAATCTTCTAGACTCTTAGCGGCCATACGATGACGGTTGTGGGAAACAACCATCACATCAAGTACACACATGTGTACCTCGGATACATTGCGGGAAACGGATAGGAAAACTTTAAAATCAGACTGAAAGAGCACAACTCAACTGCTTCCAAGGCTAATTCACGGATCTGACTCACGCTAAGTTTGGCCACAACATCGGATGGGACGCGTTAAAGTACTGGAAAAGGACACTCTAGCGATACTAGAAACAAGTACGGGAGGCTCTACATAGCAGGAGGGAACCCCCAACAAAGATTAACACCTCTCAAGGATATGAATGGTCCCCGATATATAACAGTTTGCTGAGATCTTCTAGAAATACTACATATGAACCTAGATAGAGTAGAAAGAACAGAAACACCATTGAGATCTCAAGCACCTCACTCAAATCTACCCGCTGATGAAGAGACCAAGTCCAGTTGGGTCTCAAAATTATTCGGGAACCAAATTCTCTCGTGAGTGTGAGTGCAGTTGAAAGTTGGAAAGTTGAAAGTTTTTAACACTTTATTTAAAAAAAAAAAAAAAAAAATATAAAATTACTTCATTTTTATATTAGTTATGTTACTTTTAGGTGGATAGTTCATCATTACACCTTCCGCATGCCACACCCCAACCCCCCACCCATAGCTTCCCACCCCACTAGGGGCTTTTTTTTTTTTGTCCCTGGAGCCTTCCTATGGCACCCTACCCCAATATATGGGTTACACCCCCTTTTTTTTCCCATTATTCCCCCCCTCCCCCCCGCTGGGGGTTCGACCCCTATCGTTACCAAAATACCGAACTAGTTTATCGCAAGGGTCTTAAGCACAAATAACAGTCGTAATTATTGAAAGTGTGACTACCCTATATGTAGCAATTAGAACTTTCAACCCCCCAGGGCCCATGTCCAGATTACTAATAGCCTAGTCCTCAGAAAACAGATTTTAGCGAAGTGGTCACCCAAAGTTTGGTATATGTCGAAAGGCTTACTGTTTTTTTTTTTATCATTACGATCTGTGAGAAATCTTTAGGGGTCAAGGAAATATTATATTTGGTGTGGATGTTATAAGCGAATATTGATTTTACACAGTAGTCTATGGGATTACAAAACACATTTTCATATCTCACATCAAAATGGGTTGATATCGGCGCGACGAAACTTTACAGGTGAATTTTTGGGGTGTGAAAAGGCCATTCTATCAAGATGAAAACTTTATACCTTTAAATAGGGTCATCACCTTTAAAAGTAATGGTATCACATGTACCAATTCTTCACGGCCGGAACTTGACCTGAGTAGGAGATGATTCTCATGGTTAAGATTGGTATATGAAATGGACAAATGTTCAGTTGTTTTGTTATTCTTACCAATATTGGTGCCATAATATTGGCAAGTTAAATTTGCCACGAACTGTAGGACGTACATTTTGTCACACATATTACGGCTTTGGTTGTCTTGTCCATTTTGGATTTATGCTAATAAGAGAAAAGCTGACGGTCTCAATCATTCAAAATTAGTTACAATTCACATTGCAATAATTATCAAGAATTATGTGGAAGACACAAATCTAGACTCTTTGTGTCTCCGGATTTCGCGATATGACCAAAAATGTATCAAAAATGGCGGTCATTTTGGAGTTTATGCAAATAAGCCTGAACCAAACGTCATATGCTGTTAGTACTGTCATAATTGTGTTCACAGGCCTTGAAAACATGGGTATAGATACCAAATATTCTGCTACGAGTCTAGAACTAAAAAATATTAAAAAAAATCTATTCAAAATGGCGGGCCATATTGAATTATGAAAATTATGCAAATTTCTGCAACTCGGATTCCTCGGACTTTTAGTATTATCATTTTAGTTTGGTACCTTGGAATTGCATTTGTGGCAAAAAAAACCTTGGATCGCAATTTGTTCAAGGTCAAACCTCAATTTTCTGGGACTACTATGTCTAATGGCGGCCGCCCATGCCAGGAGGAAACGAATTTTTTTATTCGTATTAATACATTCGATCCAAGGACTGTACAAGCCAAGGCTGAATTTATGACATGATTGCATTGTCAATATCACGTCACCATTTTATTTTTGTTACACCTCAACGAGGTTGGCTTTTGCTTTGCACTATTTTTTGGGACACCCTGTACTGCCACTTTACTTGTATTTAGGGGAGATTCATTGTTGATATCAAAGTTGACGAAACTTTTGGATACAGCGTGATTTCACGTACAAGTCAGTGGCGAACTTCTGCGTGCTTTCATTGTTCACGAATAAATATAGCATCTCCCCTGAACAATGAAACAATTCTGATCAATGTAGGTAGTAAATGAAGCCAAAAAGGAATATTACAGAGTGGTTGCCGGTGTGCCAGGAGATAAGGATGGACCGCCGGTCTCACAGTCCGAGTCCGGGAACAATGGTGAACAATTAGGGCGGTAATCGATCAGTTGACTCTTCACTCACATTGTTTCAACCCCGCTTTATTCCGTTGTCGTCTATGGAGCATATGAATCCTGCCGGACCATATCTCCTTTCACACGGGTGTCGAAGTAATTTCTCCGGCGTAATCATAGTCCGGGAACAATGGTGAACAATAGGACAAGCGATTCAGTTGACTATCTTCACGAAACATTATTTCACGCTTTATTCCATTTCGTCTACGAAGCCCCGATATGAATCCTGCCGGACCATATCTACTTTCACACCGTTCTAATCCCCCGAGCGCGCGTGTTTTTCAACATTGTTGCTTTGCGCTGGCTAGCTCAGAGTAAATAGAATCGCACTTGTTCTAACTGGAGAACTAAGTCGTTAAGTTGAAATCATGAATTACGTTCCGACCGTTTTCTGCAAGGAAAGTGAACACAGGTGCAAACCCTACCGCGGCAGGAAAAGTATCGACGTATTACGTACCTTCTTTCATAGATTTGGATTACTTTACGTATGTAATTAATCTCTCATTCTTCCTCCAACACTGGCTTACTTACTTCAATGGTTAAACTCATGCCTGGTAAACCGCAGATTGCCGGTTCGATTCCCGGCCAACCGACTCATGTTTTTCTTCACATTTGCGTGTGGTTTTGTGTTAAGATCATCGGTGTTAAATTTGAGTATATAGTGTGCCAGAAAAACTCAGATGCGCGCGTAGTAGCCAAGTACCGCATATTATCTGATTATACATTGATTGAGAAACTGCTTGGTTACTGTGGAACAATATTTGCAGGTCACCCAAAGTACTATAGACAGGAATTTGCTGGACAGGTTTTTTTGGCATGAGCTGAACAAATAAGATAGGGCAAACGACATTGATATTGTCCACATTCCCTGCACACGTCTGCAGTTCAAATCTATGGTCACAGCGATTTTATTGCTTTTCCGTGTATAAAGAAAGCAAAGACCGGGAAAATGTATATATAACCTAAACCTTATATTTACTGGCACGACAGAATTTAATTTTACTACATGGGCCTGATTTTCATAGATTTGAACTGCAGACGAGTGAAGGGAATGTGGACAGTCTTATTCTTATCGTGTCCAAGCACAGTGGTCATTATGATCTAGCCGGAGATGGTAGTGCTGCTTCATTGAATTCCGCAAGGTCCTTGTCTGAGCATTGTTACTCCAACAGTGGGCAGACCAAGAACCGAGAGATTGTTTGTGGCGCTGTTCCACATCCTCAAATAGTGTCCTGGTCCGCCAGAGTACCCAGCCGGGGTGCGGAGGCAGCGCGAACACCCCGGAGGTTTGCGAAAAAATAATTATATAAAATCAGCCTATTTTTTTCTTATCGGAGGTCCCCCGCACCCCGACCGCACCCCGGGGTCCTCCGAGCCTGGTTACGCCCCTGTGATCTGCTTCCAGATCTCCCCACTCCTCCTTGGAAACCTTAGATCGGCCGATTCCAGTTCTCAATCTGTTGAGACATCGCCATTCATCCCCATGAAGAGTCGGCTCCAGGTGGAGGATGCCCACCAGGCTCAATACCAAGATATGTTACATAGTTGATAGCAAGTTTTCTTCCACAAGGCGACTCTCTTTGACTCCAGAGACTGCTTCACTCTGCTAATCCCTGGATTTATAAGGCGGTTAGCAGCAAGTCTCTGTTCGGACATAGGGTGCTTCATATTAGCTACTTGGCAATCTACGTTCCGTGCAAGCGCGCTACACTTCGACGGATGTCTGGTGGAGCAATTTCTAGGATGTTCTCCGTTGAAGTTGGACGAAGACATCCTGTGATAAGTCGGCAGGAGGCATTTAAGGCTGGATCAAGCTTGGGTTGATCTTTCCCGATACAGGACAGGCATACACCGCACATGCGTAGCACAGGGCCAGTGTCGTCGATCTTATAAGGGTGTGTGGCCGAGCACACCATCTTGTGCCACTGAGTTTGTTCAAGATGTTATTGCGTGAACATACTTTACTCTTCGTCTTCTTAATGTGGGTCTTTTAAGACAGATTGCGGTCCAAGGTATACTCCAAGGTAGACATGGCTATTACAGTGCTCCAGGGGTGTTCCAGACCACAGTGGCGTACCCAGGATCGGCAAAACGGGGGTGCGAAGCAGGGTTTACTTACTGCGTGTTATCAACCAACATGTTATACTGGTTCTCGCCTTTACACAAGTATAGCTTATTGTACTTGCGTAGTCAGCGATTGCGTACACTAGCTCTCTTGATACTACAAATATCCTATTTACTACTACTTGAATATTTTAACTCCTCACCGTTCCCCCACTCTGACGATTCTGGGTACACCACTAGACTAGACCAGATTACGTTAAGATGAAGTTTGGCTTCACGGTTGCGTAGATGGGAAGCACACACCTATGTCTCGGAGACGATTTGCACGTAGGTGTTGTCCTCATAATAAAGAGCGAGTTCATCCAAAGCTTCGAAGAGTCTCTCTTCAACAACTGTGAAGTCTGCTGCATCTTGTGCGCTGATTCCAAGATCGTCTGCATAGATAAAACGATAGGTTCCTGCACTCTTGGGTTTGTCGTTGGCATGATGTTGAATAGGGGAGGTGCGAGCACGATTCCTTGGGGTAGTCCATTCTTGAGCCTACGCCATCGGCTCTTCTTCGCTCCTAGCAAGTTGAGTACTTGGCTTGTTGTTGATTTGCCTGGCCGGAAACCTGTTTACTCTGGTAGGATGGGTTGGTCTTATCACAGGTACCATACGATTGAGCAGGAGACGTTCAAAGAGCTTGTAGGTATGGCTGAGGAGTGATATTGGTTGATAGCTCTTGAGATTAGATGGGTCTTTCTCAGTCTTTAGGAGTGCCATTACATGTGCTTTCATCCAGATCTTTGGGAACTTGTAGGAAATAAGGCAGCAATTGTAAAGCTCAAGAAGCCACTCCGTTTCCAGTTCATCCATGTTGAAGGGCGAGTGAAACCAGGGTGGCCGCTATACCTCTTACAGTCTAGTTTGATTTTTATGTGCTTCTTGTTGCACTTGCCATTTAAAAGCAGTTGGTGGTGGGCAACTTGGTTGGATATAACATTTGGCTGCTGTGGAGGTTCTGTTGGATCTCCTCGAAGTTTTCGGATGGGACCATGATTTGTTGTTATGGACAGTAGTGAGGTTGTTTGCCTATGTGTATTTGTGCAAGCTCGTACCAAAAGACCCTGTCCAACAACTTTTACAATTAATAATAGTACTTGGGTGACTTCACTGACTTGCCGACTGACTGACCGTAGAATAATACCACGTATGTACGGAATGAATTGCTGTGGTTTTATTTTTTGCACGCTCAACAACTATGATATGGTAGAAAGTATATATTTTGTATTGAAATGTTAAATGTTAAACGCGTTGAATGTTAAAGCGTGGCAATTTTATGTTTGTTCATTTGTTAGTTGTAATGACATTTCTCGTATTCCCATTGCTGTATAGAAAGTGAAAGCTGAAAGAGCGAAAGCAGAAGTTGGAACGATGTCGTCGAACGGCAACAAACGCATGACCTTGTATGTACATTTTCTTCCTTTGTTTTAATCGATTATTAACCCCTTGCCCTTATATGTAAACATTATTTTATCGTCAGGAAAACGTGATGAGTTTGTTAAATTTAAATTTTGGCAAAATACCGTCAAGCTACTAGTATATCGCTAATGACAGTTTCATAGCGTCATATGGCTTGCCTCATTGATTACGATATTTGCTTGATTGTGCCATCGATATAGAAGCGCCAGTGGTGGGATTATACTTCATCGGCAGATGTCGGCCGACCCTATATCCATTCAAACATTCTTAGATATAATCCATCGTGTGAAAAGTATGTTCGAAAGTCTAGCATTGGCCGACGTCTGCCGATGAAAAATGAATTCACCATAGCGGTGACCGAGCGGGCCGGTAAGCAATTTCTTGCCGATAAAATAAATCACCCTACAGCAGGTCCTGCCGCTAAAGAAAAAAAAAACACCTTTGAAGTGTTGCCGCATTCAATAAGGGGCATGCGTAGCAGGAAGGTATTGAAACAACCCTTGGCTCCATTAAACGGTAAAGGACATAATTTTGGGGTTCACAGAATATCACGTGCCCGTAATACACTTCCGGTTTCAGCTAAGTCAGGCCTCCCCAGTCCCGTTATAAAACTTGATATGCTCTCTTTACAGGAAAAAGATACAGTCTGACGATCAAACCACGGAACCTATTAAGTACGAGACAGGTACAGCATGAAGTTGTCGGGTGTGATTAGTAGGGGTAAAGTACCAGGACTCCCCTGTTTTGAAACGTGTCTAGGCCTATGTCAATATCGTCGGCTATTCAATCCGAAAGTACATCACCGTACGATCATCGGTGTAGTCGATTACATTGTGTTCCACCAGCACCATGTGTAAATCGGACCGGATTAGAAAAACAACTGCCACTTCTAACTAAGGTGAAGAAGATTAACTCAATCACGGAGAATGCTGAGTAGTATGATTTCGATTTGCATTTCAACTCGTTGTTTCGCCCAGACATGTCAGCAAGCCACTAGAGCTACTATCACATCGTGGTGAGAGTGAACCTTGTGGGATAACAATCAAAGTATGGGGGACCCGGGCTTGCTATAAACCTTTGGGTTCAGGAACATAGATGTTGTGGTTTTGTCAGAGAAATAGAAGGAACATTTTCATCTAACAGCTTTTCAAATTTAGTTTTTATATTTCTTAAATCCCTAAATGCCTTTCACCCAAGAGTTTGCCCGCTAAAGACCATGGAACCGGATCATTTTGCGGTCTTTGCGTATTTCGCTGGCGTGGCCCTTCCAGGTCGCCTCGCTGCCGTGGCCCGATTAGGTATGGATTTTTATGGGCGGCCCGAATTTCGCACCTCTACAGGCCGGATAAAAATAAGACAAAAATCTTTTTACTCTAAGATCAAGTAAGCGGTCCGCTCGTGGACTTTGTGTCAATTTTTCGGGCCCAAGAGTTTTTTGCCTATTGGTTTCTAGGGTAATTTTCTGTTAACGACCAATAGTGTGGTCCCTGGGGTTTGACCCGGAAAAAAATGTTATTGAGCTGATTTTGCACCAGGTAAGCAACAATAACCCTCATAAACAACATATCCAAAATCCCCTAATCCCCTTGGGGAAATTTTTTCATCCTAGATGGCCGCCAATTAGCTTTTCAGCTTTAAAGAGATGTTATGATTTGTAAGTGTTTTTGGAATATGTTTGTGGGGAGTCAAAGAAATCCAATATTACAAAGGTCAAATCCCTGAATGACTTTCCTTTAACGCCAAAACTCCAAATTGCCTCCATTTTATATAATTAGCTATTCACGTTTTTGAATATGTTTTGAGGTACAGTACAAAGAATTCAGTTTTTTGTTTAAATCTCAATCATTGATGTTTTTCCTTAACTCAAAAATCCAAAATGACCACCAAAATGGCTGCCAACTTGCTGTCATTACATATACTTATCTTCTCACTGACATATACTTTCCTTTGCAGTCTCCTGCAAGGAAGCTCGTCAAACGGTCTCATATATAGGAGGGTTGTTTAAAGCATAATCCCGACAAGGGGTTGTTCTAATTACCAAATAGTCGTAATTTAGTTCATCTTTAGTCTATTCGAAAGAATGACTTGGGTGTTATGGTTTATTTGAACTTAATCAGAGTGCAGTTTCCCAACTGCAGCAATGAAGAACAGTCGCCGCTCATATATACTCATTCGAAAGAATGGTATTAAAATTTTAGTAAATGCAGTTTTCGTATACTGTTACATAAACGCATGATTAATTAAAGGCCTACACACGTACGTCTTGCAAGAAATGGTCATAGAAACAATAGGCCATAATATTCTATTTTTACAACCAAGTACCAGAAAGGGAAAGCGTAGTTGTTAAAGAGATATATAAAAGATGAATCCCAGAATTGGGATAAAATACATTTGGGTGTGAAACACCTCAATAGGACTTCTTATTACATAATTCCGGTTCCGTCTGTTTGTACCCGTCCCTTTTACAAAATTTTCTCTTTTATTATTTATATCTCTTTATTTATTCACTTATGTATATTGCTTAATTTATTTATTTAGTCCATTTTTTATATTCGCTTATATATATATTTATTTAGATATAATTTATTTGTTTGTTTTCTTTTATTACTCTTTTTCCTTGTTCTGAAGTTGAGAATAAAGCAATTATGTGTAATGGCGGCATTTTGAATTTCACAATAAGGAAAACATGGATCATTTTAGATTTAGACTAAAATGTCATCAACACAGCTACTAGAAGCAGATATAGCTATTATATGATTTCAGCTATTTTGGCGGCCGATCTTGGATAAAATTTTTCCCAAAGGGGATTCAGGGGGATTTTGGATCATGTTGATTATATGAGTCATTCTGCATTTCTGGTAACAACGTAGCTCACATAAATTTTTTTTTTCCACGAAGTTATGACGTACTTCTTCTTCAGGGACTATCACAGGAACCGGGCCATGTATCTCTTTCCTTTCTTTGCTTATTTGTACTTTCCTTCTCCGCTGTCCACTTATTATCCACTCCTATCCTATTAGTTTATTGCGTTTTCGCCTTTCTCTACATCACTCAGTACCCTTCATCAGAGAAGTAACACTGTAAATCCATGCGATGGCGCATTTTAGAACAAGTGTTTATAACGTTTAAAACTTTAATTAACCATCCATGTTATTGTCATTTAACTTCAAACGTTTTATAGCCTCATAACACATCTAAACACAATTGCACGTCTCAAAAGTGACACAAGAGAGCTAACCGCCTTATTGTCTCACTTTTTAGACGTTTAATTGTGTTTAGATGTTTTAGTATTTTTAGAATTGAAACCCGTCTGCCATTTAAAAATTACATCTAGGTGTTTAGATTCTAACAGGGAGATTGTCATATTGGTGTAATCTTGGGCTGTTTCCCCCAAACCGGCCCCATGGCCGGTCACCGTGCGG